>LWMJ02000307.1:0-45633 GCA_001693035.2 Taenia asiatica
TGAGATTGTACACGTTCAATTTGGCAACCATAGATCACACTTCAACCACGTTGGAGGATTTGCGTAGAGCGACTGTGAGACAACCCAAATACTTACGTCACCTCTGATGCGATCTTGATGCTATTTTAGCCTGGTGGTGTGTCTGATGGGTCATACTCACTACCAGGTGTGAGGTAGGCTGCGTCTCTAAATGAATGTGTACCCCTCCAGTGAGAGAAGTGATGAGTAGTCGACTACGAGGTGCGGATGAAATGGAGGCAACAGGCCTCGCATGTGCCATCACAACTAACCTCACTTACTGTGGAATTCGCTGACCTGCCAACTTCCTGACCTATGGGTCGCTAGCTGGCTGAATAGCTAGAGAAATAAACGACTCAGCTACTCGACCAGTCATGGACTGCATAGTGACTAGTTGGACTGCTTGTCAATCTCTCAACGAGCTAGATAGCCAGCTATTCGGCAAACCCGCATCTTTGTCAGCTCAATTATCACCCTTCCCTCTCTAACAACTATGCCAGTACCACGGCAATAATGTTGGGAGCAATCCCCTGAATCTAATCAAAAAGAGCTCTAAAACGTACATATTGTTGTTCGCGGCCTGATCATCACTATCACAATGAGGGCATAATCCCTTTCTTTGAGGTCAGGTAGCACTAGCCATGGAGATGTAGAGGTAAGGGCAATTGTCCAAGTCAAGTAGGACGTCATTAGCATCCTTAGCTGCTACGGTTATAGTTACAGGCATGATAATAATAACGACTAGTGGTGATGAAGGACTGTCGGCTGACGAGCAGTGGTAGGAGATCACGCACCTGCCTGTCTGTCTGCTTTGATATGTCAGCATAATTGGAGTGGATGTGATTGACTGAATCGTCCTATTTGGCGAAATGCACTTGGTAGATGCACTTTTGCATACTAAATCACTTGTTATCACCATTTGGGCGAAGAAGTGTGACATGTCATGCGAGCATTAACCCAAACACTCCACCCAATCATCATATTACTTGTTCTCACTTCTTACGCACCTTTGCGAACGTATTGTTATAGTGCTGTCATTGTATCTTAGGTTAGTACACGAAGGAGCAGTTCTGCTCTACCCGAAACCTGCTCTGTTATTACTAATGTCAATACGCAATGATGGCAGCCGTCGGTAGAGGTGTCCAGGAGATGAAGAGAGAGTGCTGTTGCAAAGTGGATCGCTTTCATAAATTCAAAGGCTTTGAAAAGTGAAACGGATCGACCGATTTACTTAAAGCTAGCGGTTAGACACTCAAGTCCTCCAAAGGCAAGCTACCACTTCAGTACTGACAAGAATCAGCCGGCGCTTCCCCAGATGCACTTTTGCATACTAAATCACTTGTTATCACCATTTGGGCGAAGAAGTGTGACATGTCATGCGAGCATTAACCCAAACACTCCACCCAATCATCATATTACTTGTTCTCACTTCTTACGCACCTTTGCGAACGTATTGTTATAGTGCTGTCATTGTATCTTAGGTTAGTACACGAAGGAGCAGTTCTGCTCTACCCGAAACCTGCTCTGTTATTACTAATGTCAATACGCAATGATGGCAGCCGTCGGTAGAGGTGTCCAGGAGATGAAGAGAGAGTGCTGTTGCAAAGTGGATCGCTTTCATAAATTCAAAGGCTTTGAAAAGTGAAACGGATCGACCGATTTACTTAAAGCTAGCGGTTAGACACTCAAGTCCTCCAAAGGCAAGCTACCACTTCAGTACTGACAAGAATCAGCCGGCGCTTCCCCTGATCCCCTCCCAAATGGCAGTTCGCGTCAACTGCAAACATTTTAAAGGCTACATTTCGTATAAAACTTTGGCATCGCTGACTGGTGTTAATGGCACTCTAGCCGCATCTTTGTCTAGGCAAAGTTGCAAGTTAGTAAGTTGTGCGAACACTTTCTTGTAAGATTGGACCATCGTTATACGAACGTCAAATGTAAACGGTACCGGTGAACTTTAGCAGAGACAGCCTCCAGACGGAGCGGGCTACTCCGTTGTGTAGAGTTTCTGTCTGCATTGTCAGCAGTGATGTGCCAACATATCTGCAAACGTCTGCAATAGGTTTGGCCACCACCTCTCCCTCCTTTGCCTTCATTTCCACGAAATGGGCAGCTTGAATACAGGTAAGTGGCATTTTTCGACATTGGTGACGAGGTAGCAAATAAGCATGCTGAGAGAAGGCTTACTGCTATTACTGCACGCCGCTGTATCTGTGATTGGTGTTGCTGCCGTCCCACTGATTTGAAAGGTCAGATTGAGCACTGCGTCATCATCCACTAATGAGGATGGATATCCAGTCCATCCTCACATTGCCACACATGTATGCACATATACATGCTCACATTTATGGTTCTCAATGATAAGCGAGAAGAGTTCGACGGACACCCTGCTTGCCATGGAACCATCGTCATCCATTGGCCAATAAAAAGATTTTAATCTACCTCAGCATTTTCGACATTATTAAGCCGGCTTTACTGCATCACGAACGTGGGGTTCCCGCTGCACTGGTGAAAGCACGAGTTGATGGATGGGAAGGGAGGAGGTTGAAGCAACTACTCACCTGTTTTGAAGCTTCCCACTACCATGCAGCCATCACGGTACCATTCGACTCGACATGAAACAGCCAATTAAGAGTTGGCATCAGACTTTAAGTGTTTCTGACAGCTGTTAATGGAGTAGTGTCCAAGTTTTACATTGCCACGTAGAACAGATGGGGGTGGACAGATGACTGAGGTGGTGACTACAGGCAATTCTCTTCTTGCTCCTCTCTGAGGGACTAGCAACCATGAGCAACGGCACATGACACTATGTTTGAGAGATTTCAAAGCAGTGTGAGCAGGGGAAGCGAGTAGGGAGTGAGGGGATGGAGAAGGTGAATGACTGGGTAGGGTGTTGCAGTATCACCATTTGCCGCGTTTGTCCATTTCTGTCATTCACACAGTAGGTGGGCCTTGACTCCAAGATAAGCTAGGGTTTATCTCAACAAAAGCAGACAAATGAAGGAATGAGAACCCTTATTGCTTTAATGCTTTAACGCTTAATGCATGCAATAATCCTTCAGTTGAAACCAAATGCAGATTGCCACTAGCCATGATCCCCTTGTCACTTTAATTTACCATGGGTAATAGGTAATGCTGTTAAGCCTAGGTAGAGGCTTCCGATAGATGCCAAAGCAATGCTGCCACAATAATGCAGCGCTTTTATTGGTGGATTGCCTCGAGCAACTGAACTCTGCAAGGCGTCTCGTGAAACATTTCAGCTCTCCGAAATGAGCCAAGAGGAAGGCACACGTCGGTAACCAAAAGATCAAATTATGACAAGGGAGAAGATTCTGCTAGCATGTTTGACAAAAGCGCTAAGGGTTGATTAAGTCAGTTTGAATCAATTCACCAGCAGTTTCTTAACCCATTTTTCAAAATCCTCCGCACGAAACTGCCCTGATAAAGTCATTTGAAGCAGTCAGCGGTTTAGCGATCCGGCTATCCACAGTCATTGATGAGGAGAACAAAGCCTTTTTACCAATGGAAGCTGCGCGGAGAATGTAGCACCGATAGCTCCATTCCAAAAGCATTTGATTTTATCAGAAAAGACTTGTTTCACACCAAAAAATCAATTCAGTAAGGTGGACGCCTGGAGGTAAGAAGAGGAGACAAGAGCTCATAATATATTCTTCTCACTGCCAAACCGATCCAGTGCCTAAAATAAGCTAAAGTTGTGTTGGAGATAGGAGACGATTTCAAAAACTTCATGACCTAGAATCTCGTCACCATTGGGTGGTTGAGTGACCACATCTCGAATTTGCCATTCTCAATGGTGTTGTCTAGGCATCACGGAGGACATTGACACAGTAACACGATCGCCAGCAGTTGGCCTTGCAGGCGGTCAGATTTGATAATTAGGCATTCAACAACTTGCATGACTGAAAAGTAAGCTGTATGAGGGTCTAAGGAATCCAATACACTGCTAGGTAATGTAAGTGTTGCGCTTTAAATTAACAGGTGTGGAATCGACCTAACCAACCTGCAGATACAGTCAGTTCGTGGAGTATATGATTAGACCATCGAACCACTTGCCCGCTAGGTACTAAGAGACTGTGGTGGCCGATCGCGAGTGGAAACAAAAATGATTAAATGACAACAGCTTTGCCCTCACACCATAACTGCAGTATTGACGAGTGAATGAACACATTTCGGCCCCATTGAAGAGTAAATGAAGGGAGTGAGTGGGTGAGTGAGTGAATGACTACGAGATGCATAAACGACTTATGACGCCATTCGCGTGATAGCGGATGGCACAAATGGCATTTGGCACGTCGAATGGGTCATGCTTACTGTCGGGTCTCTGGTTCGTTGTTGATCCACCAAGTGGGAGAAGTAATGGCAAGTGGATTATGCAACTGCCTCTAGCACTCAAAGCATTCATGGATTTTGTGTCATAACGGAAAATCAGGTGACATACCTCGAACCTTCCGGCACTAACTACTTAGGTAAATATGGAATTCGCCGGCCCTCTAGCTAAGTAACTGATGGTTAGCTTGCTATACTGCAAACTGGACTAACTTGTTACCCAGATCACATGGTTGACAAATTCACTGAGCTAGGAAACAATCAGGATAAACCGTCAATCAAAGACGATCTCCACTAATAATAATGGACTGCCAACCGGTCTGTCAACTTCCTAGCCAGCCATTTGGATGGATGATTGTGATAATACCAGTGACAACTGACACGTAAGAGGAAGGACGCTCTCTCCCAGGAGTGGGCCTTCATGGAGTCGGATTGGAACCAAAGGGGAGGCGACACTTCACAGAAATTCTAGCACTGCTAACCTCTGGCACAGTAAAGTCCCCAGGTCTTCAAACTGCTTAATGGTTTGATCACTGGCAATTCCTGTGGATCAATAAACGGCCATACTCAAGCCTTAGATGCCAGCTTGGTGGTCCACTTATTAACAGACTGGCCAACTGCCCTACCTACCTGCATTCAATTCAGCTCAAACGTCATCCAGCGCTAGCGTAAGTCGAAATTACACTAGAGGGATTATAAATACTTTGGGCATCAAGTAGTCACCCCTCATCCACCCACGGTAAAGCTCAAACGTGGATGTCAAGCAGTCACCGTCAGCAACTTTGATATTAAAATACCGCTTTTGCCATTAAAACAATTTCCTTTGCTCTCACAGTGATTTAATACTGCACTCTTTGTGACTTCTTTGTGGACTAGCAGATCATCAGCATGATCACTTCGGTGTGTCTCCGGTGCACCGACTGTTGGATGTGACCGTGGCAATAGACTAGTCACCTACTCGACACGCTGGTTTATTTGTTGCTCTTTATCCACCTAATTTGACTGTCCGATGCATTTGCTGTGCCATCACACTCCACTAGCCAGCCAGCTGGTCAGCTACAAATATCTATGAGCAGAGGTCGAACGCAGAGGCAGCGATCGAAATGCACTCATGGCCCATTTGCATTGAGTGTCTGAGTAGACGCCATGCTTTGCTGCTAAGGCAGCCCTCGTGACCGAAAATAGCGGGTTGACTGAATCACCGTGCCCACTATCAGTATCACAATCACCACCATTCAGTTAATTTGTAATAGGAAAGCCAAACCTTATCTTTGTCAATTTGGTATTCTTATGAGGTGAGGGCTTGGTTACCAAGCATCACTGATTACAAACCCCTTTATTGTAAGCGGGTATCCAATCTCCCATTTAAAATGTTTGGCTTAACGTCGAATTGTGCACGAAATGAGGACTGATGACAGAACGTGCAAGTCCATAAGGCGACTTAGTAATCCAGAAGACGAGAATATGGGAAGGGTTGGTGAGCCTGCGGAATGCATCCAGGCAAAATCAAGTGTGCTGAAAAAGACAAGCGACATTGATGTAACAATGCATGATGCCTTTCGTATCCATGTACTAGGTCGCCAAATCATCAATGGTAGTGAATGCTGTGCTCCGAAATAAGAAGCAGCTTTAATCGGCTGGATTAAGGTGGATTTTGTAGTGCAACACTGCTCCGCTTCCATTTCGAACTGATAGGGCCAACCTGTTGCCTGCTGGCACAAGCATGCAAGTGAGCATAATGAGAGTGGAAGATGGTATCAATGAGTAAAAGCAGTGCGTGTTATCATCACAAAGCACTAACCACTGCTTGGTGGAATGACGCAGTTGAATTAGCATAAGTGAAATAGAGCAGGAGGAGAGAGCGAGTGCAGTCCTAGCACTGGCTTCGAGGAGACACAGTGATTTCACAACTTCTCCTCACGGAGTGGTAATAACAAAAAAGAGACCTAACCAACCAACAAAATTTTGTTCTTTTTAAAGGACAATGAATTTATTAATCAGGATCTGGTTCTGATCCTTCAATTCGTGACGATTGTTGTCTCTATTAATAGCTGTCACAGTCACACGAAGTCGTGCACTTCAATAGGTCCGTTGAAGATGAGCCGAACAGATGGTAGAAGCAACACGTTTCGTACTAAAGAGGAGGTGGAGACCCTTCCACTGAGTTAGTTCAAAGGATTGGTAGGAGAATATTTGGGATCGATAACGAACGAATTAAAGCGATCTGAAGCATTGTCACCCTTTCATGGAAGAATTGTTTGCCATTTAGAACTTCGACAGAAAAATAATGACAGATTTGTCACCGCTTTCACTTTCAGAAGGTCGATTACTCTACGATAGAAGTTATGTTTAAAGTCACACACCCAAACAGTGCTTTTTCCAACCGTGTTGCGAAGACAACACATGCAATTTCGATGAACAGTAATGCCTTCAAGTGTCGGCATGGCCTGGAGGACATCTTACCCGGTTAGGCCACGATGACGTAGACTCTAGTGATCCACTTACCAAGAGTGCGAGTTACACTATCTACGTGTTGTATTATTGCAATTTCAATTTTAATGTGTTGAGTGGTTAGGTCTGCAAGAAAATGTTCCACGTAGGAGTTCAGTGCACGCATTCAAAAACTGCGGATGAAATGTAGACGATACATTCTAAGGCGATGATTTTCTGTAAATCACAGACTATTGCGCCAGCCCATTTATGTTTTGGAATATTGATTTATCCAGACAAAGCTCTAGGGACTTCTTCCTTTTCCTTCCCTTTACCTATTTCTGGCATGAGATTGGTGAATGTTCTTGGACGTCTCGCCTTAAAGGTACGCTTCAAAAGCATGGTTATTGCCCGGCCCTCTTGTCCCTTGGGCGTTGAGTCCAGTGCCACTCCTGTGGGTCGTCTCCAACTAGGCAGTCAGGTGATTTTCTATCTTTTACTTGTATGTAGACTTTATCTTCTTAATTGACCTGTGGAGCACCTTTGCTGGGTCGTACCTTGTTTTGGTGGCTGGTTGACGGCTGAATATGCAGCTGTGCGTTGCAAACGTGGTAGTTCGTAGTTGGGAGAGTCCTCACTATACGTTAGGCTCTTTGTTGCAAGGGTGGTAGAAATAACGGTAAGCTTCAGGTGGGGCAATCAGCCTGCATAGTTGCACGAGGTCTCTTTAGCACTAGACGCTGGTTCGATTGCGCTTACAGTAATAATGCTTCTGTCTCTATGCGATGTTAAACGTCTCTCGTATACTTTCAACAGACGCGGTACGCACACCGGCGCATGATCGGTTGTCGCTTTCTTATTAGGAAGAAAGGTATCGGCGGACACTGTCATTTTGCCAATTGTAAGCATCTTGAGCGGTAAAACATCAGCTGATGCGGGAACTGTAGCCGTGCATGCGCGAACACCGCGTTCCAGACCAAAATCGCAATCTATAGGCTGGGCTTCCTAAATAAAAGCGTTTCGTTCTTTCTACCGGTCAGCTGCCTTGTCGACCTTCAAACAATGTGTATGTCTTTGAGGTCCCGAGGTCTTGCATACTTCGGCAAAAATCGGCTTTTGAAATTACACACCCGAACGCCAATGGACCGATTCTAACACTCTGTGCCGACGAATCCACCGATTGAAGACGATTGAAGCGAACGTCTCAGCGTCTTGTGCCCTAGTGAGCCCTACTTCGATGGCTTCCGCAAAGTCGGTTGCCTTTCCTTGGTGGGTGGAAGTAGGCTCATGATGTCTATGCCCACACTTTCGCTTGACAATCCCGTGGGCATGAGTTGCAGAGGTACGGTTGCTGTGCAGTGAGGATTCTTTAAACTGCTGTAGGCAACGCAGGTTTGACAGAAGTCTAGCACGTCTGGGTTAAGTATAAGTCACCAGTAGTTCTTGCCCGAGGCGTCCACTAGCTTCTCGCCCACATGACCCCAATGCCCGTGCAACTCTCGGAGGACTGTTTGTATTAACGAACATGCGATCACTAGGCGCTTGGCAGACACGGCGTCTTCTCGGTACCATTAAAGCACATCCTCGAGGGATAGTTTCGAACATTCCTGCCAGAGTAACCTAACTGCCTTGCAGGACGAGCTCATCTCTTCCCCTGTGGTCTTTCAAAGGATGCCAGATGCTTCTTGCATATAACTCTCGTGTCACAATCGGTACCCTGCATGCTCATTCAATGCTGTTTAGCGCACTTGCTCAAGAATTGTGTATTCACTACAACGCATTTCGCTTCAGCTGAGAAATGCTATTTGTATCCCCTTTTATGCACTGAACTGCAAAATTATATATTTGCAACTGTAGGGTCAGCGACCTTCGTTTTTTAACCAGGTCAGCAATTCACAACCTGTTTGCGTTATGAACTGTCTCGCAGTCAGGTAGTGCTTGGCATGTCTATCCATCGTAGAGATGGTGAAGATCTCACCTACCGTTGCACTTTACTGTCGCATTTTGTTGCTAAGTGTAGTACTGGCGAAGAAAATGCGAAGCGTAAGGCGCTCGACCTAATGCTTGGTAAGGCCAGGATGGGTGCAGAGCAGATAGTTCGCTCTGCTTCTTTAAACACTTCGTCATGCTCGTTCTCCCTTGCCTACCTAGCGGCTAGTTTATGCAGAGGACTGACAATCTTAGCAAGGCCTTTAACGAACTGCCTACATTTGTGTGCCAATATATTCGTGCGATTGTTTTCCACGGACTTCAGTGACCTCCATTTTATCTGACGGGAGTGCATGTCCTAGAAAGGTGGCTGAGCGTTAATAAAAATGACAATAATTTGGATTTAAGGTCAATTCTGCGTCTCACAAATGATTCAGCTCTAGCTCTAGCCTTTTCTAAGAATAAAAGTGCCATCGAAGTAGAGTGTGCAGAGTGCTTGGTGCTGCAGATTCCTAGTGAACTCCTCATCATCCTTACCAGGTTTATAGTAACGATGAAATGCGTCCCTGGCAAGGTACTGCACCCCTTGGTCGATGACGAGCTGAACTAATGTTTCACAGCATTGGCCAATGCCAAAGTCATAAGTGATCCCATCGTCTACCGTCACCACAAATGAATCCTGTGAAAGCATACGAATCATTAGTGGAAATCTGTGCCACTGAGAGCATAGGTGGATGCTAGACCTAGCGGTTTTCATCCAATCTTCAAAGATCATGCTGACTCGAGTATAGGAGTGTCTCTCTCTTCCACCTCCTCTTCCCTGCGACTACACTTGCTATGAGAGGGTTGAATGTTCTCTGGACATCTGCATTGTATTTGATGAGACAATCAGTCGATAACGCACAAACAGGAATCATGAGGTAGGACTGTCCACGGAAGGGAATCGAACCACTCCTTTGCAACCAGCTTCAGATTGTGTTCCCTTCTCTCACCTACATAGCGCACTTAAAGGGCATAAGAATCACACATTTAAATTATTTATCCATGCTAATATTGAGGAGTTATATGCTGCTTACTCCAAACTATTGCACATTATAAACTGCTTCGATTTTGTTTTAGTCGACTGATGCATACCAAAGCATCTATAGGCGTTAGAACCACTAAGCTGGTAATTTGCTAGAGTTGTTGCTTGCGCTGGCAGCAGTGGAACAGCGAAGATCTCTGTGAAGCATAACTATTTAAGAAGTGCTAATAGGAAGTATAAAGCTAATGCATACACATAGTTCAAATCTGTTGTCTTTGCAATCTCAGTCTTACAAATGCCTTGCTTATAGCCACAGGAGGAGAAACTACGACCGACCAGTCAAAGGATAGCTGGTTTGCAGACTAAACTGCATGATTTCCGTGCAGAAGGCACTCACTTGCTTAGCATAGAGGCTAGCATTACCAAACGGCTTGTGAAGGCGAAGCGCATTGAGCGTGAACTAGATCGTCAAATTCATGTAACTCTGATGGCTGGTGCTAATGTTTATTTCGACATTAATGCTATGGAGGATGGATTATGTCCTCCCCCTCCACGCGCAAACGCACATCACGTCGTCGTCGTCGACGCAAATCTGCCACCATCACGTCCGCTGTCGGTGTCCTTAAGAAAGTGAGGTTATGCTGACTCACCCAGTCCATCATGCTCATTCGGGTCACAAAAGTCTAGTTTTATTCTAGTCGTCATGCCATCTCTCTTTCACCTCACATTATTCCACCTCGAGTAGTCACGCTTAGGGCTTGGCAAGTGCAGTCACGCGTACATCATCATCCAAACCTGACATCCGATTCTCTCCTACTAGTGGTAGAGCTTCATCAGGTGGGGCATGTTCTTCGATTAACCACAATAGTTGTCGTTGCAAACGGTTCGCATCATGACGTGGGATCAGCGACCTCACACCTGTGGAATCAACGTCTGCTTCGACTTGTGGTTCTTTGTCACAAGTTAGTTGAAAATGGGCTAGCATGTTAACCACATACATGTGGGTAGTCGAATTGAGCCTGAAGAAGGAAGTTCAGTGGATAGGTGTGCGATAAATACTCTCCAGTTATTCATTCACTCAGTCGCCTCCGTTGTGTTTGTAGGACCTCAAATGGAAGTGTTGGCAAGCGGAGTCCAAGCTTGAGGAGAAGGATACGCTGTTGAGAACACTCCACTTAAAGACTAATGCACTTGTTCAAAATGTTGCAGCCTGTGGCAAAAGTCTCATCTCCATCCATGAAGATTTCGTGAGTTGGATTTCACTCCTTCAGCACATCATCGCTTTTCACTTACATCGTTGTTAGGAAGCCGTATCTTCTGCTTTCAGGTTGCGCAGCTGCGTGCCATAGTGGGGGCAGCGAATGTGAATGCATATTTTTGATATTCTTGTGCATCGGTAGTTTTGTCCCATCGTGAGGCGATTCCCTTTCCTCCTCCTCTTGACTGTGGAATTTGGGCTGGGCAAATAGTTGATTGCATTTCGAGGTGGTAGATGGGCGTGCCGATATCTTGTGGAAGTGAAGTGTCATGAGGTATATCTAATGAGTTGGAGCGTGTGTTCTTTCCATGCACACTCCTGTTTGGGATCAGTACGCATGCTTACACTCCTGTTAGGACGAAGGCATTTTGCTGTCGTAGCCATCTATGGTGTGTACCTGGTTGTTGTGTGTGTGCCGTAGTTTCTCTTGAAGCGGAATCTTTGTGCAGTGCCTCAAAATGCGGCTGGTGAGTTTAATACAAGATACGGAGCATAGAATGTATGTGCTCCAGCTGTGTGCTCCCTCTTCCCCTATCGGTAGCTGCTCTACTCCATTCTCGATGTGTCACATTCTATTGCTGTTTATTTTGACATTCTTGTAAAGGCCATACAAACAGAAAATGCTACACTGAGGGAAGACTTGCACCACTGGCTTGCAATGTCATGGCGATTAGATTAATTTTATCGCCAACGGCTGATTTGCGGCCTTTAGTCACTCTCTTCAGCTTGGAGGCATGTGAACGTTATAACACATTAGGTAGACGACACCAGTATTGACTTACTCTCCCCCGACGTTGGTACACGTCTGTGTAGTGCCCTTTACCTCCTCCTCCATTGAGAAGATTTGCATGTCGTATTCGTCCCCTCTCACCAGCACCACCACCCACACCCTTATTCCCACTTGCCTACATGTCCTTCTGTCTCTCTCTGTACCATTCTGCTATTATCTCAGTTGTCAATATACATGATGTAGAAGCTAAGCAAAATGTTTGTGTGTTTCAGCAGAATAGATGTAAACTGTTCCACTCCGTCACCTTTCTTCCATTTTGGCTTGTGGGACGGGCGATTTTAGCATGCATCCTCGTAACACTTAACGCGAGTTGGTGAGTGCTCGTGCGTGGGTTGTTCCTCCATGGCTGAGTGTTCCATGTGCTAACAATGAGGTGTGTTGCGCTGTCATGTCAGTCAGGACCGAATTTTACCACGCCCACCATCGTTACCACAAGCTGATGCGTGTCTCGTCGCCCTATTTGACATGTTGGCAGGCAGTAGGTCAAAATTAAACTTCTCACTCCATTTGCATCCCTCGTTGCACCAAATCTCACATAATGGTTGGACTATTCAACGCCAACATTAGGTTTCCTCTGACACTCTTGCAATTTGTTTTAGTACCTTAAGGTTTCCACAAGACGTTAGCTTCATTAGCCTACGAGGGCCGCTTGCGACTTTGAAGTTTAAACGATGAGGAAAGATGTATCTCCACTGACTGACTCAATGTCCAACACAAAAGACCAGCTAGCAGAAATGAGGAGCGTATCATAAGACACTGAGAGCCATTCAGTGCACTTGAGGAGATTGTATTTCTGCAGGTATTTATAATGCTAGGCAGAATATTCTGGCATTACTAGTTGCCACGTTTGTCTATTCCCAACATCCGCATAGTAAGTGGACATTGAATCCATGTTAAGCTATGGTTCATTGCAACAAAATAGACAGATATAGGAATTGGGACCCCAGTCGCTTCAATGCTTTAACACCAAATGCACACAACGATTCTTCCATTTAAACTAATTGGAGATTACCACTAACCAGATTTTTGTTTGCTCACTTAAAGTTAGCACGGATGGTAGGTAATGCTGTTAAATAATAGCAGAGGCTTCTGATGGATGGCGAGGTAATGTTGCTACAGCATTGCACCACTTTCATAGGTGGAGTGCCTCAAGCAACTGATTTGGGCAAGGCTTCTCGTGAAACATTCCAGCTATCCAAAATGAGCCAAGAGGAAGGCACACGTCGGGTGTCCTCGATGTCTTGCTAATAGAAAGACTCAATTATGAAAAGAGAGAAGATTCTGCTAGCATGTTTGACAAAAGCGCTGAGGGTTGATTATGCCAGGTTGAATTAATTCACCAGTGATTCCTATACCCATTACAAAAACCTCTGAACGATCCCACTGTACCGACTATACCTCCCTTCTAGTCGGGCATTCAAAAACCTGCGTGGCTGAATAGCAGACTGTATGAGGACCCAGCGAACCCACTGCACTGTTAAGTAATGTATGTTTTAAGCCTTCAATTAACCGGTGGGACAAGTGCCTGATTACTCCGCAAATGCAGTCAGTTGAATAACATATAGCCAGACCATCCAAACACTTGTCTGCTAGGTACAGATGTTACTGTAGTAACCGATGGCAGCACAAACAAAAATGCTTGAATGACAATGTTGACGCCCTCACACCATAGGTGGCAACATTGACGAGTGAATGATCGCATTACGACCTCACTGAAGGGTGCATGAGCGAATGACTTTGAAGTGTTCAAACTGGTTATAACGCCTTTCGTGTGATTTTGGATGACACAATTGCTATTTGGTAAGCCGAATGAGTCATGCTTACTGCCAGGTCTCCGGTCAATTATCAATCCATTGAGAGGGAGAAGGAAAGACAAGTGGATTATGCGATGGCCTCCAATACCAAGGGCAATCATGGATTTTGTGTCACGACGGAAATTCAGGCGACAATCCTTGAGCCTATCAGCACTAACCATTTCGCATGCTGTGCAATTCGCTGATCTGCTAGCTGTGTAACAGCTGTTTGGCTTGCTGTACTGCGAGCTGGACCAACCTGTTGCCTGTGGCATCTTGAACGGTGAAACATTAGACTAGGAAGGCCGTTAGCAACTTTGCCGTTTAAACAATGAGGGAATTGGCTTTTCCACTGACTGGCTTAATGCCCAACACTAAAGACCAACTAGCAGATGTGAGGAGAGTATCATAAGGTGCTAAGAGCACGGGAACTAGATCAAACTCAACCAAGTTACGGTGCAAACTGGTAGGAGTCGGAGTTATTGGAAGAGCATTGCAAAATGGCCATCTCGCTGTAAACTTTGCCATGAGGAAGACAGCAGGAAAGTAGCTAGGACACTTCAAATAGTAAAAGAGCCATTCGCATCATTCAGTGCATCTGACAAGATTGCAGGTCTGCAGGTGTTTAGAATGCTGCTACCTTGGTGACACACGCAAGAAGTATTTGTAGGTTCAACTGTAGGCCCCCTAATTGGCCCGTTATCAGAAATATGAGTAAAACAATTAGCTTAATAAAGCCTTAAGCAGAGAGTTTAAAAAGAGAGTTGCCATCAAGGAAAAGCTGTTTACTAGCACTATAGACAACGAAATGACAACAAGTATAAGAAGACGTGTAGAGTTAAGCTGAATTCAAGGTCTTCATTTACAGGAGCATTGCAGATGGCCACTATCTGTGCCTCTAGCTTGAGCTCACTCTGCTGTCTCTACTTCCAGTCACATCAGTCACCCTAGCCTCGTCAGTGGAGCCGAAAACTTCGACATGAGGCGAAGTCCATTGGTGGGTCACCAGTTAGTGGCAGGCTTGATTGCTGTTACTCACTGACATGGCATTTGGGAGACGATGCACTGGTTGGAAATCAGCCCGTCCGTTCGCGAATCGTTTTATTTAAATGGTGAGACATAATTAGTTGGCTGTATTCCAAAAGAATAAAATGGATTTTTGTGGTAAGGCAGAGGGAGTTGTGGTATTAATTTTTATGGTCAACGATAAACAAGGAGGTTTCCAAATGCCACTTGACTAATATTTGAGAACGCTTTTCGAACCACACCAAATCACAAATGACGATGCCGAACATCGACCTTGCTTCATTCATTGTCCCGTCAAGTCCATTCGAGCAAAACTTGCGTCAAAAATATAATCAGACAAAGCATAAACACCACAAAAGTCGAAGGGGGTTTCAACAAAGTATTCCAACACTTCCTTCAATGTCTCGCACAAAGCAGCCGAGACGAAGCATAACTCTAGATCCCTCCGGCCTGTATCCACCCAAGACGGCGGGGCATAAATAAGCGGCGCCTGGTTGGCTGTGACCTCATGTAGCATTGTCATTGTAAATCCCTTTATCGGTGACTGAGTAGCGATGATGCGACTCTCAACCAGTCTGCGGTCAAAGATGACTACCCGCTTCTCTCTCGATTGGCATCTCGAGTTGAGGCCACCGGGCTTGCGTTCACTGAGCCAAATGCACGTAATCTAGATATACCTAGAAGTGCCTGCTTTGAATAACATAGGAAATAATTAGTACCATAAGATCACAAACTTTGGTGAGAAAACAAACGTGATCTTGTCCACAGTCGCTTTGTATTCATATTTGACCATAAGTGCCATGCAGTAGTTAAGAGAAGCAGTAGCTCAGAACAGCATAAGAAGTGATTGCAGACACTTCTTCTTTTCCCTCCCCATTTCTTTGACTGTCGCTAATATGAGAGAGATAAATGTCCTAGGACATCTTTATTGTATTTGATGAGGGAGTAGATAGTGTCTTAACAGGAGTGGGGATGTAGAACTGCCTGCGTCAGGGGAAAAGCACCGGTCGTGTAGAGTCAGTTCAAATTGTCCACCATGCTTCCGCTTACAAGGTGCACTTTGAGAACATAGTTATTGCATAACTCTTGAGCGCCGTCTCCAAAGCTACACCTAGGGGTCGTCCTTAACTGTGCATATTTGGAAGAGGTCTCCCTCACGCTAGACGTTGGTTCGACTGTGCTTGTCATAATATTCCTTATGCCTGCCATCCGACACCTCTAGGTGTCTGAGTACAATATTAAGCGTCTTTCTTGTGCCTTCTTTCAGACGCAGTACATATAATGTCGCGTGGCCAATTGTAGGTGAGAGAACCTTCACTACACGGAAGGGATCTTTGCACTGAAAGTGGTAGAATTTACGGTGAGTTTTAGATGAGGCTACCAGGTCGCATATTTGGACGAGGTCTCCCTCGTGCTAGACGTCGGTTCGGCTGTGTTTGTCTTAGTATTTCTTAATTTTTGCCATCAGACATCTCCAAGTTTCCGCGTGCAATATCAAGCGTCTTTCTTACGCCTTTCTTCAAGCGCAGTACGCACCATGGTGCATGGTCAACTTCCTCTTCCTTGTTTGGTAGAAGGGTATCGAAGGGAACTGTCATGTTACGTCCTGTAAGGATCTCGAATGGTACAACACCATTTGATGCGCGAATTGTAGCCCTATATGCTAGAAGAGTGCGTCCTGGACCTAATTTTAGACAAACTACAGCCATGCTTACAATAGCCATTTGTGCCAATAAAATGGATGCAACTGGCCTTAGTAGAGGGGAAATGTGGTAGTAATTTAGGACTGAACTTTTCGCATTCTTTTAGTCTTGACCCAAAATGCACGGCCTTTAATTTGCTTGTGAAGTGAGTGACTGTCTGACGGCTTGTCCACCCATCCCATTGATGTTTGATTTGAAATGCGTTTCGAGAAACGAAAGTGCTTGATGCTAGTGTGTGTCCTCTACGCAAAAGTTCTACTCTGACATGTGTACAAATACAAGTCCAAACATAACACCTCATAGCTTACTCTTTACATCACTCGCCGCAACCCCTCAACATGAGCTTTTGGGCTAGTGGTACACATTAGCCTTTTGGAGTTGAAGTCCTTAACATGCGTGTGTGTGCAAACTAGTCGTAGAAATGCGCATCCAGAAGCAGAATCAGAGCAGTAGCGCTCTCCAGTATCGCTAGGCTGTAAAGTGGCACCGCATTCCCACTTCTATCTAACTTGCTTATTGCTGGCGGGTTTTATCCAGACAACGGTAATCTCATTTCCTTGGCATTATAGGCCGAAAACCGCTGTTACAATTGCGGCTAAAAGCGAATGGAAACAATACGAGTGGAAAAGAATGGTGCAAAATAGGTGACAGGAAGAATCATAAGTTAAAAGTGTAGAGAAATCCAATCTGGCAATTAGAAAGCGCAATTGAAGGCGAAGGGGAGGTAAAAGGGAGCCTAGTGGTGGCGATTGGGTGTTTTTCTGCCTGCGGACAAAAAGTTGTTCCATCGCATTGAGGCTCCCTAAGCTTGACACATTTACTTTTAAAAACCATCTTGATGCCGCTTGCATTTTGTGGCATACCTAACTAAGGCTTACCTTCTAGATGACAAATTTCCTCTTCTACGATTTGTGCACTCCCTTTGTGGGATGCCTTTGCCTCAGCATTCTCTGAGATTATCTCTCAAAAGCCGCGCTTCTAGTCGGCTACTTCGTTAGTGCAGGAGCCTCACTAACCCTCTGGTTTGTTCTTAATAGCGCGTCATCATTGGGTACGTTCTAGACTCTCTGTGTTTTACTTGTAATCTGCGCTAGAGGATAACGCAATAGCACAAACAACGTTGATCTATTTCAGTCATCTAACAGTTTATCGGGAAGGCTTTGAAAATTATACACAAGTTGTTGTTACTTTGCCTGCCCTAGCAAACAAACGCCTTTGGTCTCGGTCACGGTAATAGGCTCATTATAATTAATAGCCTGTGCATTCTGAAGCAATCAATGTAGGCGCAGAAAGTTGGGCGTTGTGCATCGTTGTGTTGTTGACTGCCTTTAATTATAAAACACAGACTGGAGATTACCCTTTCTCAAAGACGAAATACAGAGAATCGCAATCGTGCCTTCTGCATGATGCAATATATATGCAGAAAATCCTTTACTCTCGGCACTTTTTCTCCACTTTCGAACAACAGCATCAACAGCCAGACTCCAAGGAAGTTGGTGGGATTGGGTGGCTTTCTGCTGCCTGCACTGATCACTCTCCTCCTTACCAAATCCCTTTCACCCAAAGTGGCATTTAGCGTGTGGTGTGGAGACCGATAGTCCCCTTGTGCCCTGGCCTGAGCTGTGTTCTCGGTAGTTCAACCAGGTTTAATTGTTTCAGCAAAGGGGCAAATTTTATGCCACCCTCAGCATTTGCATGCTTAGAATTAATCCAATGGAAAGTGTTCGACTAAAATGACAATGATATGCCTTTTTTTTCAATCCCTAAATACCCAACTCGAACTCCAAAAATCGACCCGATTGCCAGACATACGTATCCACGTTTTTCACCGCGCTTTCAACTTCGTAATGTTTCTTGGTGTATGACAAATACTTGGGCATACCATAAAAACACTCAACTTCGACTGCTTCCTCTTCTTTATGAGCGCTATTTTGCGGTTCAAAAATTTTTCAATTTACAAGTGGATGACGAATGATCCAGTGCCCATAAGATTCAATGAACTGCTAAAGTATCACCTTCTAACTACTGTAAAGAAATGTAAATAAGTTGCCTTAAATATTCAGCCTATTTGTCTCTTGCCCTAATTGCAGCTGCATTTTAGCCAAAACCCATGCAATATTACCTACAAAGCACGCAATAGATTTGAGTAATGGGAATCATACGATCAGTTCTGGTTTAATGTTGCAGTTGTTTTGGTTGTGAAAGTGTCTGCACTTATTACCAGGTGTGCATCTCCTTACAATAGGTAAAATCGGTTGAAATCTGGACATACTTATCCACCGCCTTCTGTCTCGCCTTTTCGTTGTTTCTACTAGTTTCCAACCAAAGAGCCTACTTGGGGTGCCGCCTTCACAGGTTCAAGATGTTGATGAGGTAATGCTGTGCCAAAGTTACTAGTGACTTAAAATTACTTGTTTAAACTTGGCAAGTGGGTAACAGTGATTGTACTCTTTGAGCAGTGAGCAAGGCTTGCAGCTGTCAATGCGGAAGTCCTGTTACTCTGCTTCCTTTCCAATCAGCACGCACCTTACTTCTCGCAATTTTGCCTGCAATTTCATTGATAATGCGGACAGAGTTTCTTTTTAGTTATGAGTCGACAGTTGGGTTTTATTTTTAGACATTTGACGCCTCTGCTTCGCTGTGGAAAGACTCATCAAAAGTAGACGCTATCAATGGAAATGCATCTAAATTCGCGTTGCGCTAAGGGTGCTTGCTGCAAAGAAAATAACTAATCAATTCAGAAAAAAATGTTTGAATGATACATTGTAATGAATTTCGTTTGACAATTTGTGTGTTAAAAAAGGAACTACATTTAAAGATTGCTTTTGACGAATCTGTTAGCTCTTCGGTTTGAAACAAGCAATTAGTTGTTTATAGATCTATACCTCTATCCTACAAAAGGCTTCTACTTCGGGCTGGCTCTAGTGCATGATTTCTCAATTTATACAAGCAAAAATGCGAAGAAGTAGCATATTTTAAAGCCGCTAAAATGCCTCGAAGTGTTGAACTCTTCATTTCACCTACCACTAGGACCGATCGACCAAAATTTAAATGAACTCTCGGACTGTGGTTGCGTCAAAAAGACGGGTTTTGTGCCTTGTGAAAACAGCAGAGGTCAAGTGCCCTGTCACGCGACGTTAAGTTGGACAACGCAGTATCGCATACATTGGTAGAGCACGAAAGACACAGAACCTGCATTCATCATTCACTTTGGCACACGTGACAAGGCAGTTTAAATTGACCTTGTCGTATATGACATTATTTGTGACAACGAGAAGTAAAATCACCTGGTAGTCTGCACCAACCGGGGATTGGAGCTTCATTAATTTGTACAGCATAAAACGGGAGCTAGTGCAGGCACACTGCTGCCCAATTATTCAACAGTATGTGAGAATGAAGGATTAGTGCTAATTTAATGAAGCAGATGCACATGGCTTGCTGCATCAGTGCTGAGTGTTTGCAGGTCAGGAATTATTTGACAGCATCTTGTGGCATCATCCCGTCGTGTGATTTGTCCTCACTGGGATGGAGTGTAACTAAAATTTGCAATGTGCATTGCTGTGCATATTGTTACTAAAAATAAAGAGATTTGTTGAATCTTTTTGGTGGTGTCAGATGCAGAAATGATTTATGACCAGGGGTGGCTGTGACTGCTTTCTGCATGTCAAAATTTAGCATGTGACGCTTAAGTACCCGACCAACTGCGCGCAGCTCTGACTGACTGCTGGGGAACACCATTACCATAGACCTACGGTCGACGGCCATCATAGCGTTGACTTTCCCAACAACAAATTGCTTCAGGTGGCCTCAGTGGTCACCACCACAAAGCACTGACCTTAAAGTACCCACCGCACCATTCTGCGCCTAACCTTTCAAATCTCCATCGCCCTACATTCTGCGGTCACTGATGCTAGTTAACTGATCCAGGCATAATCTGAGGTCCGAGGCCATTTTTAAAAAAACAAATACTATTGTAGCTCAAAGTGGTATGAGTCCACAAATAGAGAATGCATTGACTACACTATGCCCGCTACGGTTGCTCGCTTAGTTTCGCAGTCTTAAGGGTTATGTTTCTTGAAGCTCATAACATGTTCCAGCAATAAAACCTTTGCACAAGCGACAGTGTGAATAAATAGAAGCAATCGTAATAAACCAAGTGCGCCTTGTGTGCTGCGAAACTTAAGAAATGAGAAGTACTTACGGAGTGCTGCAAAGAAGGCATATTAAGAGGTGAAATTCGTGTTCCAAAGTGAAGCTAAGAACAAACGTTCCCGAAACGAACTGGCATTAACCATCGTCAACGCTACTACAGATATTTATGAATTCTTCACTTTATGTCTATTGCATTACTCCAGTAAATTTAAACTCGAGCTGGGAAAGAATGACAATTCTTTTGACTAAGCAATGCTTTTAATCTGCATACTGTTGCCCACACTTACCGAATGGCTCCACAGCCAGTCTAATAAATGTGTTAGAATTTTTCCATTTTTTGTGAGGATATGTTTCGCAACATTATTAAAGGCTCAGTGCACTGAGTTGTAGGAGTTTAAATCTTGTCAACCTTCAAGCGACTGAAGGTAAATATATGGTTAAAAAGCTAAATTCGGAAGGGTACTACGTTGCATTTTGGCATGGCTTTAATGTATAACTTGCCAATTCGACGAGAGACAATGTCTTAAGTCCCTTTATTAGGAACAAATAATTTTAACATTATCACAATATCCAAGGGGCTGTGTGTGTCGCCAGTACGTAATGTAGCCAAATAAGCGGAAACGTTGCGCTTATAGTTGCACTTATTAGACTGGTCATCACATTGCCTGCGCAGCAAGTGTCATGAAGGCCAATTTGTGCCTTGTTGGTGTTGAGACAAATCACCAGCAGCCAGGAAAGCATTTGATGCTAGTGGATTACTTCCTTCCAACATAATTCCCACCGAGACATATATAAGCCGGGCTTGGTGCTTTGGTGCCGTTCGGTGCTGGTCTGTGCTCGGCAACCTGTATGTTGGTAAGGTTAATCACCGTTCACAAAATGTTTGCTTGATGCCTCACAAACTTGAGTACTTAAATGGAAAATATTATGCCAAGCCAGTCACCTGCAATCCACGGGTCGGACATCAAATAAAACTTTACCTGAATGAGTCGAAAATCTTGAGAGCGCTGCTTGAGATAAGCAAGCACGAACGTAGAGCCAAACGTGCAAACAAATAGGGACAAGGCAACTGGTATACAGGTGAGCACAACTCAGCACACAATTTAGTTTCAAATACAGCAGAGAGAGCTAAGGAAACGGAGTGCAGAAGTTGGCCATGTTCGTATTCGTGGAATTGGGCATCGTGAGGTGGGGTTGTGAAGGCTTCACAATGTGGGCAGAAGTAGGCA
The DNA here is from genome assembly GCA_001693035.2 of Taenia asiatica. Taxonomy (NCBI): domain Eukaryota; kingdom Metazoa; phylum Platyhelminthes; class Cestoda; order Cyclophyllidea; family Taeniidae; genus Taenia; species Taenia asiatica. The sequence goes on from LWMJ02000307.1 coordinate 21,700, forward strand.
TGGTGGTCTGAGCACAAGCCGCAATGTTGGTCGCCGTGTGCGCAGCCGTGGGGATGGTTGCAGCAAAGGTGGTGAATAGCGAACACGACTGAGGTTGTTCTTACACTGACGCTTATGAAGAAGCCTCCGCATGCCACGGAGATGAAGGAACTAGTCGCTGGTGCACAAGCCCACCTCTACTCCCCTCTTGCTTTGAACGACTAACGATTGCTTCTAGTCTTGATTAGTGCTTGCAGTCGCTCAAAAATGTTTGGACGCCTGTACTTCAGCCCGCCCTAGTCTTCCTTTTGGAGTCTTCCATTTGGGTATATGGGATGCATCAGCGAATTGGAAGTTTTCAGATAGCTTTCAACTAATGGCCCTATTACATCAGTAGGCAAAAGTACTGCCACACCCATTATTTACATTCTTGTTATTTAAAAGCCGTAAGCACGCCTTCGGATTAACATTACTTTTCGAATATGTGCCGTGCATTTAGACAAGAGTGGCCTTGAAGTTTAGGTGCGGTTAGCTGAAAACATTCCTTCCTCGTCAGTTTAGTGATTTGTGTGGAAGGATGGCACGCATTTGTTGAGGACGTGAGAAACGTTGTGGAACTTAAGCGTGATTAAAATACTAGCATAACTCAATGTGGTGTCAATTTTGATAGATAAATCTAAACTCATAAGGACAGCACACAAGGCCCTTTGCTACGATTTGTGCACCATTATATGTTAGTCTAGCCTTACAATACACCTGTACAATATCCAAATATCTTTTGCATCTGACGATATAGCAACATGCGTGTTAGCGTTTTCCATCACAGAATTTCTATAGATTGAAAGGTAGTGCCAAAACGAAAAGTATACAATCGCGATCCCCAATAAACTTGACTGTGAGGTGAATAAATGCCACTTACTTGATACAACATCCTTGCTTGTTGTAATTAGCAGTGAGCTATTCGCCCCTTACAGGGAGCAGTCACCAAGTTGTATTCCATATTTTGTTTAGGTACTTGTCCCAACAAGTAAGAATCTTTCGCTATCGGACGCGTGTTGAAATCAAATGTTGAGCAGAGTGCCTTCCAACGATCATTAGAAGTGGGGGACAAAACAATTGCAAGGACGTGCTTTAGTCCAAAACACACCTACCATCACAGCGAGTAGAGCCTGCTTCTCAATGGAAACAAAGGACCAAAGAGCACATCGGCTTGGTGCTTGCGCAAGCAGTGACATATTCTCAACCTTTACGGTATATCTAGATCAATACCTAGGATATTAATTTCCTTTTCGTTTTTGCAGTGGGTGTACTATTCCAGTCATGCGTTTGGCAAAGAACTCGAATAGGCTATCAAGGTTCAGGAGGCTAAACAGGGACACTTGCTTTAAATGGATTTCTCTAGCCACCATCTCAGCTGACCGGAGTGAACACGTCAAAAATTCTACCTTTCGCTATTGAGCTTACACATCCTCGTGTTTTCTCTCGGACCTCCTTCTCGTAGGTACTCATACTATATTATAGGAGTTGTATTGCCACTCCGCCGTCTACTCCACCTGCGTAGTGTGCACAAAATTTCAGGTTAATTAAATTTACTGAAGAACTCAAACGTTGTTGCTTAGGACGCACTCAAATCAATGGGGAATATAAAATTTTCCGTTATACGACTGAGTGGGGAAATAGAGTGCGTCGTGGTTACTTCATGTCAGCAAGTGATTCTAGTCCCCTCCGAAGTAATAGCGGAAAAGTTAAAACACCTCCCATTTAACTGTGATGACGCGTCCTAATTGCGGAATGCTATTGGTGCAAATGAACTGTCAAAATCAAGTTTTATGTTTCACCGCAGAGGTGCACAAGCACAAGGTGTTTGAGCGCATCACTACGATAGGCAATCCTGCTCTGAAAACCGGCAACGCTTTTGCATTTGTTGACCAAAGATTTAGTTAATTTTATTCTATCACTGCCTATAATGAGTTAGCCCTTTATATATGATTAGCAAAAGTGATTCATCTGCAAAAATAAGAAAAATGGCGCAGCAATGCATTAATAGTCTATCAATGCATTGGGAGTGTGGTGCGCATTTGAATATGCAAAGTTAAAAAAAACAGACAGGGCTGCTGGTTTTTGATAAAATTAACGATTTAAGTAGAGAATTAGAAAAGCTACTTTTGTTTCTGGCAGGCACATACATGCGCGTGGATGGAAGGACAAATCCTCGTTTCATATGAGTGTTTGCAGGGCCAGACGAAGATTTCACTAGATTTTGCACCATTTCAACATGTTCTACACACAACTGGAAACCATTCCATAAACCTAAAAACGAAATGTTGGCGATTCCATATTGTCCTCTTGCGAATTTTGCCTCTACAATGCTTTTGTGAAATTGTACTGACTTTTGTAAAATTTAGGCCATAATTTTCGGTTGACGAGCGTAGGCCAAAGCGAGAACGTGTGCTTGAGGCAACACGGAAACCAATGACGAAATTTATCGAATCCGGTAAAACTACCAGTTTTGTAGCTAATGTCAATCAATGGGTAACATATAGAGTTAAGAAATTTCTGGCCATATTGTTTTGTCAGGAACTGCATACATGCTACCATAGAACCATGAAGTAGAAGTCTTACTGCAGTGCGAATCACTTGAGGTAAGCAAAAGTTCGTCATAGGCAATCCACACCATTCGGAGGATAACCGAGTCTTCACCTCAATTCAAAGGGCATTAGCAGCTTGTTACCATAGTATGGCATGGCGACTTCATAAATGACCCAAACTATTAAACCAGGAGTTATATTTGCACAAGAGCATGCAATTAGAAAAATTCTGATGCTCACTTTTCTAAAATTACCGGCTCGCCTAGCATTCTAATTATATTACTAATATCTGTTAGCCTATTCTTATAACATTATTCCCATTTGCGCATAATTAGATGTGCAAGTCAGTTTTGCGAGATGCATAGAACTCTCATAACATGTATGAGAAGAAGTCCATTGATTAAATGCAAAATGGCCAACATGACGTAAAACATATTATCCATTGCAATGATTTTGGTGATTTTTCCGTAGTCATCAGTGAGTAGGTCTACATCTTGTCAAATACGTAGGCAACTCCCGGTGACGTTGATGAGCACAAATTGTGACAAGGAAGCGCGCATGATAAGGATGTGCTTCCTGGCGTTAAAATGCTCCCCGCGGTGTAATTGGCAAACCTCAGTTCGCTGCATAAAATTGGTACACTTGGATTCAATTGTCTGCAGATAATGTGGTCTTCTATCAGGAATTCAATTACCACTCTTCCTCTATCATTACGATCCTAAAATAAGGGGCTGGTCCCGATGGTAATCTTCAGTAAATGCAGGTAGCCTTGCAAAGTGCTTATTATGGGCAAGTTACCATACTCTATGCAAAATCGGAACACAAAAGTGCCGTGAAGTGTACCCAGTAGCTGATGAGCATTAATATTAGCTCCCACAGACACAATTTAACCACACACATCTTTAAGGTTGTAGTAGTGTTTTTGTTGTCGAAATCGAGTTGTTTGTCGTCTGAGCAAAGCGTCAATGCGCATTAGCGAAGAGTAAGTATTACTGAAAAAATCCACAAAAAGCACTCGAACATGGGATTGATCAAAATTCATCGAAGCACCTCAATTTTTGTCACCAACATTGCACAAAAGCACTCACACATTTTTGAACTTCGTCGAATGATTTTAAACCCCTTCAACTTTGCGTCACTCCACTTAACACAGTATTTATGCTCCGAGGAGTGCTTACTTGATAGCACTGTCACAGATTCTTACGAAACTCTTATTTAGAACTCCTAAATTTGGTCGTACGGATGAAGCAAGTACCACCGAAAAAGAATCCACAATGCATGATTTCCACCTCGAAACTCGTGCTCTGCCGAATATTTGCTTGATACGGTACTCATCACGCAACTTACGTATTCGTTGAAGTCACAGTTTGCTTCACCTTGCTTGTTAATCTCTCAGGATGCTAGCAGATACCAAGTGAATTGCTTATTTGCTCACGTCAGAAATGCATACTATTTACACACATTCTGCTTATTTTCTTACATGCAATACACACCATCTTTACCAACAATTTTCGAGCAGATGACGGATAACACCCACGGTTTAAAGGAGACTGAGTGAGAAATCAGCAAAGCCCTGCTTTCTCGTATTCCAGACAAGTCAAGAGATGAAGGCAAATCAATGCAATATAAAAGTGATATTTTAAGTCGCTTTAGCACCTATTTTGGAATGGCGCACCACAGTAGAAAGGTTTCAAATGCGAAAAGCCAAAAGAAAGCGTGGTCTGATTTAATTGGCTTACGCAAAAGAAATATGGTCGGTTGTGCCTGCCTTGGAGTTCAGTCGATGGACAGAAGAGTCAGCCTGAGTAAGTCAAAGGTATGCATACTGCGAAGGTTAATCAAGAGAAGTTTGTTTCTCGCGGGTCCTACTTCCTCGTCTATGAGGCGGCCTACACACACGAGGATGTGATTTGATTACGTTAAGTATGACTTGCACATTGAAGAGGTTCCAAAATAATGCAGCTCTGGTCTTCGGTTCATTATTCGAGGACAACGCACCCGGATGCGACTTGATAAAGAGGAAAAGCAATCACCGCATATAGCAACGCTTTTGCAAAGTTTTCTAATTTATAGGGCTCCATCTTTTGTGCCACACAAGGAATGCTGATTCAGGTCACACTTTCATTACGGACTTCTGCCACTCATGCAAGACTTCTCTAGTGTTGGTACATCTTAAAACAATTGACTCTGCTAAAACACCCTTTACATGGCATCCGAGGTGAAGCATTATGTAAAAACCTCGACAAGGGCGGATATCTGGAGTCTGGACATCCTTGTGGCCTGCATTATGCGTGATAGCGTCACTGCTCACAATCAGCTGCATACACGCCGACTGGAAATAAGTCACTTGCCAAACAAGTCCACGCCTCTACGCCCACAAGACTAAATTGCATCATGACCCAAATCGTCAGCATTGGTCCAATTCCGACAACTGGTGCTCCACATGAGGTGGAAAAAGGCTATGTGGTAAAGTCTGCCTTCACCGAATGTCCCGCCCTAAGAATCATTTCGCATTAGGGCCAAAAATGGAAATAAAAGGTGGCCAGAATCAACAAGAAGTATAGCGGTGAGATGCATGGACTTTGCGAGTGACTTGTAGGTGCTGCAGACCAGAAATAACCTTGAAGCTGTCGATTTAAGTTTCCTCTTTACCAAGAAAGTCAACATTTAAGACGAGATCCCGCAGATAACAGCCTAAATGCCAAAGCCTTTTGTGGAATCGAAAGCCTTGCAGTAAGGTGCAAGGAAACGTGATTGCGCTTCTGCTCGATTGGGTCCAATCAAGGAGCACAGTGTACAGCAGAGTCGTTTGGCAAGCAACAGCGTAGATATCGATACGCAAATGGGTATTGCAATGCAATTTCATTTCATGGTCATGACTGAGGGATTATGTGTGAGAAAATGACAGTTGTCAAGGCTGCGTGGCTTCTACAAATTAGTGGCACTAATCACACAAACCCGTTCACGTTTTGTGGTTTGATACCCTTAAGGCTTAGATCTCTCATTCGAGATGGGTTTCAAGTATCAGTCATCGGTTTTTAGTTTATTAAGCAATTAGATGTAGTGAAGAGTTAGTGAGCACCCATTTGGTTTTTGCTAGTGCTGCAAACATGTGATGGTCGGTACTGCCTGCATTAGTTTGCTTCCACTTATACCGAGTGCATGGGCTGGGTTTTAGTGCTTCACTTGTGATGCAATTCTGGTAAGTGATCTATTCTATTCAGCTGTTGTCCTGCGCGCTAATATAAATGCAATTTTAGAGCTGCGTAAGCAGACGTCAGAGTCGACGAATCAGTGTTGTGCGGACCCGTTTTCTTTAGACCATGCCGCATTAACTTAGATTAACGGTGATCACAAGCAACACCCAATGGGCGTCTGGACATGCCGCACCGCAAAACTTGCGGCTCTGTTGGCAGACAGTGCCATTCTGTCGATCATTTGCATTGACCTCGATACAACAACGGAGTTCAACTTCATGCTTCAAGAGTGTGCCATTTCCCTCTGTAAATGCATATTTACTTCCACTTGTACCAAAGCAGCCGTTAGCGAGTCAGCTAAATCCTGAATGAAATATGAATTCTTTAATTCCCTTTTATAGCTGTGACATTTTTAAGGCATTTCATGTTGCAATTTTAGGGCTGTAATAATCCGTGCAGTAATCAAAAGCAGCTTAAAACTGCGTTGGCGCATACCAGACTAGGCGCAAGCGGAGAAAATTTGGCTAGAAATTTGGATTGAATGAAGTGCAGCACAAACGTGATGTATTTAAAATTGCATAGGCTACAAGGTGAGAAATGGTTAAACGAAACTAAAATCGAATATGCGATAAAATTCATGCCACCCGCTTTCCTTTGACGTGACTTAACGTATATTATCGGAAGACTGGAGACAACAAATAAACAATGAGCAAGTCTTTATGGAGCTTCGATGCTAGACCACGGTGATTAAAACGCGCAGGAAGTGCATAAGATAGTCAAGCGCATCACTTGACTAGTGTCAATGCTACTCACCAAAGTGCCAGTAGACAATAGAAAAAGTCCTGCTGCAATAAATCAACTTCTATCTGTTCACTTTTGAAAGATACCAATGAATATACTTTTAGACGCATGGTCTGCTGCGTATTTGGGTATGACTCAATGATTTTTTCGCGAGGAGGAGGCTTGCTTGTTTATTAGGCGCCTACCCGATGGAGTCGCTAGCTTGACTATTAACATTACCCTCAGCAAAATTAAGAACGCGAAAAGGTGAAAAATATAAACATGGACAATCAAGTTTTACGGGCCTACTACACCGGCTAACAGAGTCATCTATTCGTGCATCAGAGTTGTGTTTTGAGATCTTGCAATAAATGCGCTTCAATCAGATTTCGGAACCACTCATCCTGTATCCATCTCATCATCCATCATCAATAAATTCGCCTATCTGCCTACGAACTGTGCGTTCAAAATCAATTACCGAGTTCGTTACAGTATTGTGCCATCAATGTCAGTCATTTTCTTGTGGCGATTGTCCACGCAAATTGAAGATATGTTAGCGAGTAAAGTGCTTTCGGAAAAGTGCTAGATGCTGTAATATTGGGCACTCCTGTAGTGACAGAAGGGTGTGCTGTTTGCATATTTTCCTTAGCAATGACCGTTAGCTGTTTACATAAATAAGATGAGGACGGCTGAAGCTGCTGCCTTATGGTAAAAAGTAAGCCAATTGACTTCGTACACCAATTGCATCCTCACTATTCTCTTTGAACAAGTATCAGGTGTGTTTCTCACGGATTCATTTTCTCCATCCGCAGCATTCAGAGTCACGATTACTTGCAAAAGAGTGTATCCCTGAGGCCCCAGACGAACCGATAACGCGACTAATGGTACCATACGTGTACTTGTACTGCAAATGGAAAGACAGTGTCGAAAAGCGGTGCAGCTTAATCCGCCTAATTTGTCTCTTTTGAGCAATTCTTCCCACACCTCTTTATGTCTGATTGCTCATCACATACCAGTGGTTATGGTGCAGTTCGACATGTGTACGCTTTTATATCGCTCCAAACACACTCAAAGGATCAAACAAGTAGCTTCGTCATTTTGGAGGGGCGCAAGCAGGTAAAATTTAGGATGAAGCCAATAAGATGCACGATGCGTAGGATAATCTGACCACGTATGTCAGGATTTTACTGCGGCGATTGCTACCAACGTCACATGCGCGGCGTTGGGTGGACGATGATCATACCAAGCATGTGCTGGACACAGTTTGCCCTTTGATATGAGTTGGGTGCTGGACTTAGAACACAGGCTACTCGTGGATGGAGCACTAGCTTATTGACGGCATTCTCACCCAGACGCAAAGCATGCAATCGCCCATAAAGGAAACTAGTGCGTCAGCAGTGATACTGCTCACATTATGGAAGAGTTCGAGGCAACATTCTCGAGAAGATGCCATTCTCTGGCAACTAAAGACCACGAAGTTAGGTAAAGGAAACTGAAGCAGCGCAGATATAGCACTATGCTCTTCATTATGAGTTTTGAAGCAGGTTTAATCAGAATTTGATTCGGTGGCCTGCCATGCTTCGTAAATATTTCCTGGTTTTTCTGACTAAGATAGCAACAATTTAAGCCTGGTTGCTGTATAGGAAGTCTATTTTAGCAGAGAAAAATAAAAGTTTGTGTTTAGGTGACATATGGTTTGGTCGTCATGCCAATTTATTCTGCTATCTGCCTGACATGTGCTTACTTTTTTACTTTGAAACCTTCAAGTCTGTGACTGAGTTTCGCGATTCTTTGTTATTTCTTGCCACCCACCTTGCATTTTGCTTTTGTATATTGCGGTTCAAAGGATTTCATAGCCCGCATTTGCTCACACTTACTCTTTTGATGAGTTGAGTTGTCATAGGCTTTTCTTACTTTATCTCCCAAAAGACGCAAACTTGTTTAACATTACTTAACAACCTTGCCGTAGCATACTACAACCATTGTCATTTCAAGCAGGATAGTGTTAAGAGGTGCATTATTAAGGCAGCAGGCAGCAAATTAAATAGGGTTGCTAACGGATGTTTGAATTGCTCATAAGACAGAGCCATGGCTGTCCACGTTCCACTCCTGTAATGCTAGAACTGTTTGAATTGCGCCCCGTCTAGTCAGCGTTACTTCGGTCACTTGTGCCAATTCGCCTCAGTCCTTCAAGCCTCACCCCATATTCATCTTGGGATCAGTCGAAAGCACCCAAAGTGTTGTTAAGCAAAGTATACTGATGACAGGTGAGTTACAGTAATTAAAATCACTGCCTCTAGCCACTGACAGGATGTTACCTAATCTTACAGACTTAAGGAAATGGGGTCTTTTTAAAAGCGGTTTCTGCTGCTGCAATTTAAAGCTTGAAGTAGTCATCAGAGTTTTCGAGACCGATGGCTAATGCAACAATGCCGTACCAACTGCATAAAGTTGTAGGTTCTTTAGTTGGCGAACTTAATGAGTCAGCTTCAGAAAAACCCCGTCAATTTTGACTAAATTGCAAAATGGTCTCATAGCGATTTGACTTGCAGCAAATCAACATGCATAACGTGCCGTCAAGTCACATGGCTCCGTTTGCCGTTGTCCGAGTTCACCTATTCTGCCGAGACTACATTTGATTTTAATCAGGTGGATGTGCGATTGATGGAAGATCACCTTAGTTGTCTACAAGTGGTGCGCGGTTGCCAAATCTAATCTTACATTGACTGTTGGGGTTTTCGCCTGTTGCGTGTTCGATCGTGGATTTTGTTATGAAAGTGCTAGCATATGTGACATGAACAACCGCGAATAATCACGGGTGTGTCAATTAATGGTTTGAGTTGTGGCAATTTCTGCTGCATTTGCTAAAGTGCGATGAGAGGTTGATTTTATCAGGGAAATCAAAATGCTGAGCAGAGATGACCTATTAGCATCACCTCTGCTTTGGATAAACAAGTCCATACTGCATGCATTGTGGGTGCCATTAATTGCTGAGAGTAGCTTTACTGACACATTGAAGTGGATAGATTCATTTGTAAGTGTGCTATGCATTGAGTGCGGAGGAGCATTTTACGATGAAATGTTGAATCGTAATTACATAGGCAGATCAAATAAAACGCATTTAAACAAAGGTAGGTGAATTACGCACCCAAAGGCATACCTTAGGCATGTCAAGCGTCGTCATGCATAGGCCATAGTTTCACCCCAAAATGTGATGCATATCAAAAACTGTGCTTATGAACTTCAAAAAAAAACAAAAAAAATGATGCATGCGGCAGCACCTTCACCTTTTCATCAGTCATCGGCCTTAAAAAATTTGATGGTAAAGACGAATGTCATCAGTGGTCACGAATGCGTGACGTGTAGTGTAGAAAAGTTCCTGTCACAAGGAGAGTAATTTTAACCCCCACATGGGGTGTTTTAACGGATTCATTAAACCGCTGAACTAAAGCTTGCACTTCCCAATAAGTTAACGAGTAAACAATGTGATGGAATAAACAGAAAAATTCACTTGTCTCCTGTCACTCGTGGCCATGCCAATCAACCTGCAAGCATCACATTTGTGAGGTGATACTCTGGTTCTCTAGAGCATGATGCAGCCTCATTAAAAGATTTTATGCCTATGCATTCCGATGGTACCAATCGACCGATGGGTTGGAAGGTGTCTGAGAAAAGGAATAAAGGCATAACTTGCCCCATCGGTGGCAGCAATGGCACCGAGGACCACTTTGCAGTTGCTTCTTGTGTGACATTGGTGGCACTTTACATAGTCTTCTGTGGGCTGCTTTTTACTCCTTCTCATGCTGCAAAATAATTTTAAAAACAGCCAGTTTCCAAAAAGAGGGCATCAAATAGGAATTTTGCAATGAAAGGTGCCCGGTCAAGCAATAGTTTCTCTTCCCAAAGGGGTTGCAATAACTTTTGCGTGAAATTCGTTTTCTCCCTGGACATAACTTTCAGGAAAGTTAGGATCATCAGGTTAATGCATTTTCCTGGTTGGTATGGTGCTCACATTTACGATTAGCAAATGGTGTTCACTACAGAAAAAATGGGAGGCCATACTGTTCCGCATGCATTTTCACCCGTCGTGGTCCTCTGGTGCATTTTTCTTTACAGGATTAGTGTAATCCATTATTGATGCTAGTTTTAGGGTGTAAATTGACCAAAATAGATGCAGCAAGAGGCCTGATTAAAGTGGCAAGCAAATTATTAAAGCATTTGGAATTGGGTCTGCTCCATACCTCAAAGGATATTTTAGCCAAACTAGCGTCCTCTTAATGTGCTCTACGGCACATTATTCAGCTTATGTGATCCCTTAACTTCAGCGCTTTTATCTGCATGATCGTTTGAATTAAATGTTCCCAACTTAACAGATGAGCACAATTTTTAAATTTTAACTGTAGTCGCATAAGATCCAAAAAACCGGAGAGAATGTGCAAAGCTGTAAATAGCAAAATGATTGACGACATCTGTGGTGCGAAACACCCATAAATTTCCCCACTGCAGACCAGACAATGATAAATGCATGTCATTTGGCTGCGCTACTCAACAACTGCCAGTAAAAATCGGGCAACATATGGCTGTAATAGTTTCAGAATAAAGAATGAATCGTCAAAAAATTGGTTTAACATTTGTTGCGCTTGAGGATAGTTCAGCTTATTTTTGCCAACTGCTGTAAGGAACTACAAAAGCAAATAATGCATGACCTAGTCGAAAGAGGCATTAGAAACGAAATCCGTTGCAAAAACTGTTGATGAGAGAACTGTTTTCACAATTTGCTTGCATGCCAGAACAAGTGAATGGGCTTGTCACGTGCTCACTTGCATGCTTGTGCCAGTAGGCAACAGGTTGGCTCCATCAGTTCGAAATGGAAGTGAAGCAGTGTTGCACTACAAAACCTACTTTAATCCAGCCAGCCATAGCTGCTGCTTATTTCAGAGCCCAGACTTCAATACCATCGACGACTTGGTAATCGACTATGTGGTAAAAGAAAGGCATCGTGCATTGCTGCATCGCTGTCGCCTGCCTTTTTCAGTACACGAGATTGTGCCCGGTTGCATTCTGCAGGCGCAATAACCTTTCACACATTCTCGTCTTCTGGATTACTAGGTGGTCTTATGGACAATCGCGTATCCTCGTGAATCATCATTTAATGCACAGTTCGATGTTAAGCCATTTTTATATGAAAGATTGGACACACACACTTACAACGAAGTGGTTTGCAATCGTCATACCCTCACCTCATGAGAATACCAAATTACCAAAGCGCGCCTCTCAGTTTGACAGGGATTGGCAACCACGAACTCAAAATATTGCACCTTTCATGAATGGGGGAGCTGTAAGCGGATCGTTGTCTTTGAAGTAGTGCAAATGTTTGCACAGCTTATAAACGTGAATCCTTGCAGCAATTGAGCGCTTTGTTTTAGGTTGAAATGGAAACATGGAATCGTGAAGAAGAGAGCATCAAGGCGCCTAGCTTGCAATTGGCGGGGCAGGACGCACTAGGTGGACGAGAAAAAGAGGCACGCAAAATGTGTAGGAGGGTGCGTCACGTTGGCGTCAACACGTCACACAGGTGGCGATCATTAGTCGCCATGCTCAACAGCATTGTCAGCTGCCTATGCATAATTGGGAGCGATGAGTCTACCGAAGGCGACGATGCAGAGCAGGTGGCGACGCAAAGAGAGGCCACAATGCAGAGCCTAAATAATTGTTAGAGAAGAAGAAGAAAGTAAAAGGCGCAGTTGAAAGGAAGAAAGTTGCAAAAAGATAATCAGGCCGATGCCGATGCATCTGCAATGGGCGAGATGGGCGAGAGATGCTATTTAAACAAGCCAAAGCGAAATGAATTTGAATGAGGTGCATCACATTGCGTGCGATGTGCCTTAAACTCAAGACTGCCATTTCTGTGGATATTTTTAGGAATGCAATAACCTCAAGTTAACAATGTGGGATCGAGCGGCATTAAAAAGTATCAGGGATGTGGGTGTATGTCAGGAGTCTCGATTTACAATAAAGCCATGATAAAGACTGGAAGTATGATAGAAATGCAAATAACATGGCCTTTGGAAACTGAACAAACGAAAGTTATACATGTGTATCGAGGCGGCATCCAAAATCATTTGCGGCTAGCATGAATGCCTGGACTGCGAAGTAAAACTAAACCGATGCTGAAGTAATTGGGAAGAAAAGGATGTAGTAGCACCGGCCCTGCCTTCTGTCAAATCTGCAGCCTGCCCTTCTCGTCCGGTGACCTCTAATGGAAGAGGCCGAAAGTATGCACGATTGAGCAGGAGCATGCAATGCATCTGCGAGAGTCAAGAAGTTTGTGAGTCACGATTGTGAGTAGGGCCAAATGAAATGGGATGAAGACGAGCTTATCGCATCGGCTGTGCCTTCAGGGTGCCGATTTGAATGGGTGATGATTTGGTTTGGATGCATTCACACGGCGCGTTACAAGCGTGTTATCAACGCCTTCTCAGCCATTCATGCAGCCTCCACCTCTCGAACCAACAACAAGTTGCGGTTGCTAGCATGGCTTTCGTCTATGTCACCGTGGATTTGATCACAATGTGAGTGCTCCTTACCCTGAGACCACTCTTGCTTGTTGATGTCTTGATTTGTTGGCATATGGTAGCACTGTTTCTTGTCATATTCATGAGAGACCTCTCCACCTATTGTCGCCCAGAATAACTCCCGCGTTTGCGCGCTGAATCTTGTCGTAATTCTTTGCCACTGAGTGCGTCAGTCGATGTTGATCTCAACGATTCTCATCCGATCTTTAAATCTCATGCCACCAATGAAGGGAAAATTGCGCCGGCGCTGCCACCGGTGCCTCATTTTCTCGTCCACCTAGTGCGTCCTGCCCCGCCAATTGCGAGCTAGACGCCTCGACGCGCTCTTCTTCCCAGTTTTACGTGTTCATTTCAACCTAAAATAAAGCACTCAAGTGGAGAACCCACAAGAGTAGACATGAAGTGTCAGCGATGCGTAGAGCCGAAACCAACTGGCCGTCCAACGAACCACCAAAGGAGAGCCTACCTCGTCCAGTATGCAACTCTCGATCTGGTCGTCTAGATGGACAAGTTTGAAGGAGAGAGAGCATGAGATGAGTGTGCCTTTGCACCCATATGCACTTAGGTGCCCATGCACACTCTTACCTGTGTCCGTGCTACCCCATTCAATGCGACCCTCCAAAAGACATGAAGTAGGAAGTAGGCAATGACATACACAAACACAAACTTCGGGCGCCAGGCTGAGCCAATCTCTACAAGGCGATAGAAAGGCGTGCACAGTGAGATGCGCAGGTAGGCGTAAGGCCAGTCTGCAAGTTACGAGGTAGGGAGTAGGATCAAGGCGCTCACCTTCGCTCTTCAGCGAATAAGTGTAGGAGTAGGAGATGAAACTAACGCGAGTCGGAGCGGGACAAACTAAAGCCATAGTAAGAGGATAGAGATGGCAAGTATTTGGCAATGTAAGCTAAGCTAAGCTATGCTAAGCAAAGCTATGCTGTGCTAAAAGAAGCGTTGGTTCTCAACAAAGTGTGACTCAGTCACATTCAGGCTAGCCAGCCTGTGCCAGTCTGCTCTGGGTTTTGAATCTCCGCATCACATAATCTGGTCATCATCATCATCACCACCATCATCATCAACATCGAAGAGGAGACTGGTGGAGAGGTGAAGGGTACTTACCAGGAGGGTGCTGGCAGTGGATGAGGTAGGAGGAGGAGGCAGGAGAAACTAAGACCTGGCTTCGAAGGAGATGGAGGGAAGAGAAGCGTGAGGCAGTCAGAGCAGTAAGACGCTCTCTTGGCACTAAAGTGGAAAATAGAAAATAAAAGCAAGGGAATGAAATGCAGGCAACTACTCACTTCTCCTTTTTGGGTGAGTGGAATGCACGAAGCACGCACAGCAGCACATAATGCAAAACACAATGCCTACGAGCACAGTGAGCTAAGAGTAGTGTGGGACGAAGGAGACACTCACCAAAGACACGTTGGAGCGGCGTGTGGGAGAGGAGACGCAGGCAAGTGGGCTCCCATCCCCCCATTTCGATGGCGTTGTCGGTCCTACTCCCTACATGCACACTGCGATCCCTAATGTCTGAGAGGAAGAAAGGCAAGGTCTCATTTCACATGGCATGCAGTTGTCTCGGATTCATTTGGCGGACCACATTAGAGTGTTGGGGTTAACTCTAATGATAAGATATGAGGATGCCTCTGATAATGGGGCAAGCATGCACAATCGACCAGATAGCCTTGTCAATGCCCACCGCTTAATCCACCCAAGCCTCTAATCACCCAGCCTAGGTGACTGATCTAATCGGTGATGTTCCAGTGCAACCTTGTCTCAGCTAGTTAGGCATAGTCGCGAGTACCATGCTACAGTGCTTCAGCTGTGTCTGCTACTGCTGCTGCTGCTGCTGCTGCTGCCTAGCTAGTGCTTGCAAATGCATGTGAGGACCATTAAAAGCAGGCACAGTGCAATATACGCAGTGCAAGGCATGAAAAGTTCATTGAAGGGAATCGGTGACATACCCCTAAAGACTTCTACGCAGCTAACAAACGGACGCTTTCGGTGCGTATTCGCAATGCTACGCTTGGACGAATCCTCGCCTCCCATCACGAACGACACCAGTGGTACATGCAACACTTCCGTGGCAGTGAAGTAACATGCCTGTTCAGCTGAAAGAGACAAAGGGATGATTGCGATAGAGGCAAAGGAATGAGAAACAGTGGGAATCAAAGGAGAGAGAGAGTGGGGAAGGCGAAGAGAGGAGTAGAGGTGGACACCGTAGCATCATCCTGCACAGTGCTGTGCTGCAGCCTTCTTTATCGCCCCCACCCGCCCCTTTCTCCCATCTTTTCATCACTTGGCACATTTACCCTCCCATCTCAAGTAATCCACTCGGTGGAGGCAATAGGAGGCTCTATTCAAAGGCATACTCCAGGACGCTAAGCATGGCCACCCATTTCTACGTGATCTACACTGCACGCCAGATGCGATACCATCGATATGGCGCGCATAAATGAAGTGAGACAGGAGGAAAGGAAGACGACATTATGAGAGGGGTAGCGAGTGGTAGTACAACTTACCCATAACTTCTACGATATTTATCTGTTGAGGTCCTCTGACGCCTCGAGAACGGTGAGAGGGTCGACGGAAATAAATGAGGAGGAGAAGAAGACACGAAATAAGCAGGAACCGAAGCGGGACGGAGGCGGTGATCAAGAACCGAATGGCAGGAACAATAAGACGAAGCAAGGCAATTGGAAGTAGACGTGTCAGCACAAAGCACAGCATAGCTCTCGAATGACTGGGTGATTGACGCGTTTGAATCCCACAAGTGTCAATCGATGAGTTGCATGTGTCACGTGGTGGGTCCCAATGCCCACTGTTGTGGGCTTTGAACCCCATTCCTTCATGGCGGTTTTATAAGGACAGGCATCACTTGCCCTTGTGCTTCTTCACCTTAAGCCCTTTCCGCGTACCGTCGTGTGTGCAAGTCAGACGACACCATGGAGCTTTGATAGGAATGTGCCACCGCAATGAGATTGTCCATCGTCCACTTCTCCTTCTAATGCTTTCCCTTGAGCTGGTCGCCCTGTAGGAATCGGAATACGGCTCTCCTCCACCACGAGCTGCCTGCCTCAATCCGAATGGAGCAAAAGAGCAAGGGAAGGAGAAAGGAGGCCAAGGCAAGCGCATGGACGGGTGGTATGATGGTTAAAAGATGACCAATTGAGGTTGTTAGATGCATGAATTAAGTCACCTTTCTTGCAGCCCTTTTGGCGGCCTCCTCCACTAGGCCTGCAGGCACGCATTGACAAGGTGCGCTGGAGAAGGTGCAATGTTAGCACAATGCAGAAGAACGTCTCCGGCGGCAGCCTTGACCACATTCGCGACGATACCGTCATAAAAGTGGCCATCTTGACTAACACTGGCGTGCGTCGGACTCTCGGCCTCACTATCGTGATACTTGGAAAGCGCTCTTAAATAGAATTGGATATGGATTGCTACATTTTAATCTCGCAATCATTGCCACGCTCAGCCCTTCTGGTTAAATGTTCCTCAACATACCGTGACTCGGAATTGTCGGTGCCACACCTTACAAAATACCATTTCTTCGTGCACAAGTTTACCACGAAATTTGACCATGTCCTTAGCAGATTCGTCTAGTTACAATGTCAATTGATTGTCTCACAAAATAGCGATTATTTACTCAGCGGACATGATGGGATCTGAACATCAACATTGGTTGTCAACATAGCCTCGCTCTCACGCACGATAAGTCAAATAGACAAAAATTTGTTTCACAAAAACGACCGAGCTATAATGACGTCAAAATTGACGATGCGCTATAGAAGTTGGCCTATTTTTGCAACAAATGACAAGTCTACGCGAGATGATCTTGGGTAAATGCTAAAATCAATTGGCACTCACTCGTCCGTGCGATTACTCGCAGCTCTACTCACCGTGAGTGGAATGGATCAGTGAATAAACCGACCGATAGGCCGACCGATAGACTGATTGACCGACCGACTAGGCAGATAACCAGTACGTAGCGAATGCACATTGGGTAGTCCTATCGATTTTATTGACCCACTGATCGACTAATCGCGCCGCAAGTCTACGCGAGATGATCTTGGGTAAATGCTAAAATCAGTTGGCACTCACTCGTCCGTGCGATTACTCGCAGCTCTACTCACCGTGAGTGGAATGGATCAGTGAATAAACCGACCGATAGGCCGACCGATAGACTGATTGACCGACCGACTAGGCAGATAACCAGTACGTAGCGAATGCACATTGGGTAGTCCTATCGATTTTATTGACCCACTGATCGACTAATCGCGCCGCGCAGAGCGGATGAGTCAGCAAGGCGGCGGCTGTTGAGACTAGCACAGGCCACTCACCCATCCGGCGGTGGCTTGAACACGCCCACGCGTAGGCTTATTACCGAAGCTAGGTGGTGGGAATGGGAGGGCAAGGGAAGGACAAGCTGCAGCAGCAGTTGCAGCAGCAGCAGCAGCAGCAGCAGTAGCATAGTTGCTAAGATTGCGGCGATAAGTAGCCACAAAATGAGCAGACTTCGAGCACTGCAAGAGCATTTGAGCAAGAAAGGCTTCGAGGAGTTACACGCAAGCAGACACACAAGGGAAGGAGCACATATTAGGGCCTAAGCATCAGCCCTCCAGTATCCATTTCGATAGAAGTTGGTGAGAGTTCGTAGTCTGCAAGCGTTCTCTCCTTGCCTCCCCTTCGAAGACTGCACACTACCGATGGAGCCAGATGAGGAGGAAGAAGAAGAGGAGGAAAGGTTATAAATGCGGTGGGGAGGTTGCAGGAGGGAAAAGGCAAAACACCCGTCAGCTGGAAATACCCAGCAAGAAAGGCTTCGAGGAGTTACACGCAAGCAGACACACAAGGGAAGGAGCACATATTAGGGCCTAAGCATCAGCCCTCCAGTATCCATTTCGATAGAAGTTGGTGAGAGTTCGTAGTCTGCAAGCGTTCTCTCCTTGCCTCCCCTTCGAAGACTGCACACTACCGATGGAGCCAGATGAGGAGGAAGAAGAAGAGGAGGAAAGGTTATAAATGCGGTGGGGAGGTTGCAGGAGGGAAAAGGCAAAACACCCGTCAGCTGGAAATACCCCAGTGAGTACCTCTCGCATTTGCGCCATTGCAAGTAGCACTAAGACAACTCACCAGCTAGGCCTCAAGATGGACAGTTAGGTCGAGAGAGGGTGAGAGGGAAGGAGAGATGGACCAATGAAAAAGCTGAATAGACCAGTGGAATGAAGTACTGAATTGGGGGATGGGGGAGGAATGAAGATGAAGAAGATGTTGTGTCTACTGCCACTACCAGAAGTGGTGGACAGTCGATGCTTGGGAAGTGGAAGTGCAGGTAGTTGCGTGAGGGAATGGAGGATTCGGAGGGAATGTACGTACGTGTGCCTAGAGACGAATAGACATAGAAGTAGTTAGGTGGATACGTGGATGATGTAGGGGCAGGAAAGCGAGTTTAACGTGTAACTCCGGTTGAATGCTCATTCACTACGTTACTCTCCTCTACTCTCTTATCCCCTCCTCTCTCCTCTCAGCGCATCGTACGCTTACTCCACTCTTCCACATCCACCAGTAAGTTTGCATTCTTTTCTCCCTCTTACCTTGCTAACACCTTTCTCACTCTAAAGTGCATTTTTTCTGCTCCTCCTCCACCTCCTCATCCGCTTCCGCCTCCTCCTCCACTTCTCCCATTCCAGTGGCCTCAACCACTAAGGAAGCGTCTCTCTTCACCAGTCTAGTGCCATGCTTTAGCATTCATCAGTGCAGTAATGCTTCCTCTCTGCCTCCCTCCTTACTTGCATGGCAATTCAACCACTGTCTGTCTGTCTGTCTGTCTGTCTGTCTGTCTGTCTGTCTCTCTACCTTGATGACATTACTGTCTTTTAGCAGGACATGCGTTGAACACAATGCGAGTCCTAGACCAGTGCTAGATCGTCTCCGAGATGCAGGCTTGACCTTGGATCCAAAGAAATGCCCTTTTCTTCAGTGTTAGGTCACTGTTCTGGGGCATACAGTCTCATCAGACGGGATGGTGGTCACCGAAGATCGTACAAAACGAGTAAGAACTTGGCCAACCTCAACCAATCAGACGAAGCTACGCAGTTCCACTGGTTCGGGAAACTGTTATAGACGCTTCGTTAAAGGCTTTGCCAAGATCGCCAGTGCTCTGCACAAGCTAATCAGGAAACAAGCGAAAAAGAATTTTAAGTGGGAGAGCAAACATGAAGAGACCTTAGAGGAACTCAAGCGAATGCTCTGCTCCTCTCCGATTCTGCCCTTAGCGAACCTCGAGAACAATGCACCTCCATTTGCACTGGACACCGAAGCTAGTAACGTAGCTGCATACGGTACACTTTTCCAACGGGACAAAGAAGGCAGAGGACACGTCATCGCATACGCCAGTACCAGACTCAGCAAAAATGAGACAGGAGAGTTCAACAGAGCGTGAACTGCTCGCCATCTTTACGATGGATTCGGCTCTTGAAACACTACCTGATAGAGAAACGGTCTATAGTGAGAACGAACCGCCAAGTGCTAGCATGGTAATAACAATGAAGGCCACTGACCGTTCAGTCGTACGCTGGTACGGAGAACTTCAGCAATTTGACTTTGCAGTGCAGTACAGAAAAGGGACTACGTATAGCAACGCAGATGCATTGTTCCACAAACCCCTTTCAGCAGAAAGGGATAGTGGCATAGTGGGTGCGCTATATTAGAGCAAGCCTACTGGACACCAGTGAAGGAATAAGCAAAGTACTGGTCCCGACACTGCTCTGGTACACAAGAGCTTTCTGGCATCCTCGTACAAACCCACCGCGGAAGAGTTGAACTCGTCCAGCAAAGCAGCCAGACGGGTATGGTGACGGTGGCCACAACTCTCCCTAGAAGATGAGGTTTTATGGTATCAAGAAGACACCAAGCTTCCAAATCGCCTATTTATTCAAGGTTCTTCAAAAGTTACACGAACAATTGGGACATATAGGCAAGAAAAAGATGGTGGAGGCCTCAAGCAAACGCTATTGGTGACCCTCTTTTACCCCAAACATACTAGACTTCTGCGGAACCTGCATCACTTGTTGCAGTTCCAAGAAGCCTCACTCCACAGCAATCGCACCCCTGCAGTCCATGTCTAACGGGTTCCCTGGCGAAAGAGTGGGGATAGACATCAAGGACCCTCTGTCACTTACCAAAAGGGGAAATTGCTGCATCTTGGTTATGGCCGACTGCTTCAATGAAGCAGCCGAAGCTGAACCCATGAAGTCTCAGACGCCGAAACGGTCGCGTCAACCTTCTGCAATCGTTGGATCTGTTAACACGAGGTGCCAGAATCAGTCCATAGCGATCAAGGTCCCGACTTCGAAAGCCAATTCTTTATTGAACTGTGCAAGACTTTCGGAATCGCAAAGACGCGCACGACACCTAACCACCCGCAAGGCAACGGGCAAGTAGGAAGAAAGAATGCACTCTGATAGGACTGCTGGAGGCTTTTACCAAGGAAATGAAGCCTGGAGATTGGGTGTTCCTCTGCTTGAGATGCTTACAGTCCGCAAAATGAGAGTTCTCCTTGATGTAATCCTACCAAGCATGGAAGTGGCGACCGGCAATGCCCCTGAGTACGCACAACGGCTAAGTGAAGAGATAAGGAAGACATTCAATATGGCCCGGCGACATTTAAAAGCGTCTTCTAGTAGACAAAAGAAATACTACGACAAACACAGTCGACACAACACCTACCACGAAGGAGATCTCGCTTAAACATACAGGCCGATTCCATCACCTTCAACGCACCGCAAATTGTACCATCATTCGAATAGAAACCCCTTCCGTGGAGTGAAAGTCCTCTCCCACAAACTACCTTGTGCAGAATGCAGAACTTCGTACCCTTACAAAGGTGTCCTGTTGGTCGGTTACGAGGATGAAGTCCACACAATTGTAGAATAAAGTAAACCGCCCGACGGCATAACTGAAGACAACCAACAGGAGTAGCACCGGGAATAGCACTCAAAAGACAAGGGACTGCGTAATAATTGTGGTGTTTAAGTGCGCTTTGTAGTCGGGAGGCGGGAGGACGACTTCAGCCTGGTCGTGTCTCGTAACACCCAGCCTTCTAATAGTAAACGTGGAAGAAGGGAAGAGGAGGTAGGGGACGATCCATCTACAATAGGTGTTAAAATTAAGTTAACCAGTTGGCCACCGCAAGAATGTACCACTAGGAAGGTGGTTCTATAAGCAATGATAACTAATTGCATTGGAACTATAATCGAGTGAGAGTAGTTTTGTAATTCAGGTGCATTCCGGTGCAGCATAAAAAATGTTGATGCAATAAAAGACTGCATCTTGGAAAATTTCACTCCTGGTGCACACTTTGTAATTTGAAAAAACTTGAAATCATATGCAATCAATGGAGACGAAATCTCCAGATTGAGGCTTTGCTTAGCAAAGAGGCGAGACCTTAAAATAGGAGACTTTGAGTTCTCAAGTAAGCATTTTGGTCCACCTGCAGGTTGAAAGCTAACTGGACTGTAGACCACAAGCCTGACTTAAATGCGCATCTTATAGCCATTTTATCAAAGCATTGTTTTTGAACTGCTTCCTCCACTCCGAAGCTATCAGGACTTACAGATCCCATTTCACCTCCAAATGACCGTCTGTAACTGAAGTCACGAGTTAGCGTTGAGTCGAGAATGAAGAGGATTAGCATGAAGCATCAAGAGAAGCAGGCCACCAGCTGGAAGCATAATGCTATGGAAGGTGGCATTATGTCTGCACGACAAAGCATTCAACATGAGGTCGCCTCTTGTCCCCTCTATCAATCGCAAAATGACTAAGGACACTTCGTTAACTCAAAGCGAGTGAAATAGAGCAGGTGTGGAGAGCGAGTGTAATCCTACAATCGGCTTTTAGAGGATGTAGACGTTGTCCACCTTCTCTACATAGAGTAGTAAGAACACTACTACACTAAATATTCGTCATTCCCATGGCGCAATGAATTCAACAAGTCAAATTTTGTGCCTATCTTTCCAATCGCGACGCGAAGTGGTGCCATCTGATGGGTCCGTTGAAGACAAGCCGGACAGGTGGTGAATGTAACACGTTTTGTAATAAGGATCTGGAGATCCTTCTAATGAGTAAGTGTGAATAGTGTACCCACTATAACTCTGTTCGTTTCTGCTGAGAGGGATCTGCGGCTCAGCGCATCCGCATTGCCGTTTACATTCCCTCTTCTGAACCAAACAGTAAATATCATATTGTTGCAGTTCCTTGTACCAGCGCTCAACTGCATGGTCAATCTCCTCCATTGTATCTAACCAAGTCAGCACTTCACTATCTGTTTGCACTATGAACTGTCTCGCAAATCAGTTAGTGTTTGGATTGTCTATCCATTATAAAACTGGCAAAGAGCTCACGTTCTGTTGCACTTTCCCGTCCCATTTTTTGTTCAGTGTGGTTCTGGCGTAGACAATGACGTGTGCTCCTCCTGCTCTGTGCCTTTGTGAAAGGTCGCCACCCATGACTGCAACACTGGTGTCTGTGTCCAGTACAAAGTGTGGGGCGCTGGCCTCAGTGTTTGTTAAGGCTGTGATAAGTGTGGCTCAGATAGTTTGCTTTATTAATTTAAACGCTTCATCATGCTTGTCCTCCCACTTGGCATTCACTTTCGCATACTTCTCGGCTTGTTTATGCAGGGGACTGGCGATCTTAGCAAAGTCTTCAACGAAGCGTCTTTAGTAGTGTGCTGATCCCAAGAAATTGCAAGGATCTGTCCAATTGGTGGTGTTTACCTAGTCCTCACTTGTTTTCTCCTGCTCTCAGCAACCACCAGTCCAGGAGTGTAACCAAGCACCGAAGAAAATGGCAATTCTTTGGATTTTAAGATCAATGCTGCGTCACACAAATGAGTTGCACTGGCTTCAGGTCTTTACAACAGGAACGCCATCGAGGTCGATTATACAGAGTGCTTGGTGCTGCCACCAGGCTTTTGTTAACGATAGAATACGTCCCTGGCAGAGGATTGCACCTGATGGCCGATGACGAGCTGAGCTAATGTCTTACAGCATTGGTCAATACTCGAGTCATTAGCAATCCCGGTGACTAGTGCCGCCAACAATAAATTCCGCGAAAGCGAACGAAGGATCAGCAAAAATCTGCCCCACTGAAGGTTTAGGGGGATGTTAATCCTGATGGCAATCACCAGATCTTCAAAGTTTATGCTAATTTTAAAGGGGCAACAATTCAGCGGCGCTGACACGAGTATAAGGTTTCTTTCTCTTCCTCCTCCCCCTCCTCCTTTTTCCTGCAAATACACTACACTTGAAAAGTCACCTCGTAAGTCTCGTTTTTCTTGACTTCATTGTAAGACGCAAGTTAAGTTTTATTCCTAGAAAGGGATTGTGATCCTCATCTGGCTACTTGGGATCAGTTCTTGCTTGTTTATGGTCCATGAAAAATGCTGCGTTCGAAAGGCGGACCAATCCCACAGGAGGAGAATTCGAAGAGAAAAAAAAGAAAGCAAAGCATAAAAGAAAGCAGGAGAAGATGACATTGTCCGATGGACTGATGAATCCTGATCTTGTCGCTGCTCAAGAGCCTGCGAATGTCGCGCAAACGATAGTTGAGGCAACGCCACTGGACCTTGTAGATCATGCTGATAAAGATGAGGATGGTAACGAGAAGGAGGATAATAATGACGGGCACAGATTTAGGTTTTCATGAGGGCATCTCTTGTGTTGAAATTCCACACTCTACAGAGCACTCTACAGAGAGCTACTAAAGGAAAGCATAAGGTGAGACTGCCTCTTTGTGAACACTTTCTGACATCAA
>LWMJ02000307.1:46903-78078 GCA_001693035.2 Taenia asiatica
AGCTTCGCCAATGTCTAACACTTGTTTGACGATGTTTGTTCATCCCAGGTTCGTGCCTCACCATGGCAACGTATTCGCATATTTACTCAGCAATGAGCGAAGTTCCTTCCTCTCGCAATCTATGAAATGTATTAAATTCGAGCAACTCTAGTTCGAGTTGCTTGTGCAAATGGCTGCGACCCCAAAGAGAGTGCTGTGGATGTCGTCTACGCCTTTATTTGGACGCAAAACGACAGCATTTGCTTCATTGCATTGCTGGGTGGAAAAGGTGCCTTCAGTAGGATTGAGGGGCGCTTTGGTGTTGAGAAGGCAACCGACGCGTAGTATCACGCATCGAGATTGATGTGTGTGCATAATGAATTGCAGCGCCCAGGTTTCCTTCGCTCTTACCATCATCTCCATCACTTTTGATGAGATCAGTATTGTTGATGTGTACGAAATCTTGCGAATTTACTGTTGACTAGGAG
This sequence comes from Taenia asiatica, assembly GCA_001693035.2. Taxonomy (NCBI): domain Eukaryota; kingdom Metazoa; phylum Platyhelminthes; class Cestoda; order Cyclophyllidea; family Taeniidae; genus Taenia; species Taenia asiatica. Next base: position 47,371 of record LWMJ02000307.1, read on the forward strand.
GAAATTGCAGGAACGTCCCTCTAATTTGCAAGAGATTCTCATAAATGAAGAACTATATTTGAGAGCATGTAGGTTGAGTAACAGGAGGCGGGAGGAACTGTCGTGGGTAGCGTAGGGTTTGACCATCTATTGGAAGTCTATGGGACCGATGTCAGGTAAAGGCCTCGAAGCTTTCTGGTTGCGAGCTCGACCGGTCGGCTGAGCTTTTTGAGCTTTATGGCGACGACAAGTGGTATGACTCCCGAAATGGGCTAGACAGCCACACAGCTATTGGGTGATACGCTTCTCAAGGCACGTTCTGCTAAGTCTCGCAGATTCATAGTGTACCCATCATCATCACCAAGCCTTTGATGACGATGGAAATATTCCCTGCCAGGAGGTCGCTCTCTCTGGTCGATGACGAGCTAGGCTAATAAAAGCCTTCTGGATGGACAATCTTCTCTGCCTCTATTTTCACCACTTCCACTTGCCAGTGTTCAGTTTTAAGTCTGGTGTGAAAAGCAATTTCGATCCATGTAGGGCATCTAATTATTTAATTTCACGAGGTGGAGAAAACGCATCGTTCTTAGTCATGGTGTTCCACTTCCTAGAATCGATGCTTTTCTTACCAGTGCTATGGAAAAGACACTTGTTAAACTGCATAGTTTCATAACTTCATCCTTAATAGTCTCTTCTGCCAGACGGTGTAAGTCTTTTATGAGCAAAGGTGGCATGCGGTCGAATGTTCACCAAGTGGTTCCAGCTTCGTCAATGTCTAACACTTGTTTGACGATGTTTGTTCATCCCAGGTTCGTGCCTCACCATGGCAACGTATTCGCATATTTACTCAGCAATGAGCAAAGTTCCTTCCTCTCGCAATCTATGAAATGTGTTATGTGCGAGCATTAAATGTGAGCAACTCTAGTTCGAGTTGCTAGCGCAAATGGCTGCAACCCTAAAGTGAGTGCTGTGGATGTCTACGCCTTTATTTGGCCGCAAAACGACAGCATTTGCTTCATTGCATTGCTGGGTGGAAAGGGTGCCTTCCGTAGGATTGAGGGGCGCTTTGGTGTTGAGAAGGCAACCGACGCGTAGTATCACGCATCGAGATTGATGTGTGTGCATAATGAATTGCAGCGCCCAGGTTTCCTTCGCTCTTACCATCATCTCCATCACTTTTGATGAGATCAGTATTGTTGATGTGTACGAAATCTTGCGAATTTACTGTTGACTAGGAGGAAATTGCAGGAACGTCCCTCTAATTTGCAAGAGATTCTCATAAATGAAGAACTATATTTGAGAGCATGTAGGTTGAGTAACAGGAGGCGGGAGGAACTGTCGTGGGTAGCGTAGGGTTTGACCATCTATTGGAAGTCTATGGGACCGATGTCAGGTAAAGGCCTCGAAGCTTTCTGGTTGCGAGCTCGACCGGTCGGCTGAGCTTTTTGAGCTTTATGGCGACGACAAGTGGTATGACTCCCGAAATGGGCTAGACAGCCACACAGCTATTGGGTGATACGCTTCTCAAGGCACGTTCTGCTAAGTCTCGCAGATTCATAGTGTACCCATCATCATCACCAAGCCTTTGATGACGATGGAAATATTCCCTGCCAGGAGGTCGCTCTCTCTGGTCGATGACGAGCTAGGCTAATACCTCACAGCATTTATTAATGTCATGGTCATGAGAGAACCCGTAGTCAACCGTCGCCGAGAATAAATCTTTCCAATGCTCATGAAGGATAGGCAGGCTTTTTGTTGCCACTGATTGTAATACTTTGTTTGTTTGAACTACCGGTTTAGGTCACTTGGGTGGCCATCTTGTTCTAGCCGGTTGGTCGGCCTCCGGGCCGTGCCAACAGCCCCCAAGCCCTCTGTTCCCGGAATATATATATTCTGCCCTAGTACTGCGCCTTCTTTTACCTTAAGGGGAGCCTCGGGACGCTACACTGATAATATGGGTGGGTGTAAAAAACTAGCTGTTTTCATCTTGTCTTCAAAGTCATGTTATCTTGGAAAGGGGAGGGTCTGCCGGTGCTGCAACCAGCGCAAGGTTTCCTTTCATTTCCTCCTCCTCCTCCTCCTCCTCCTCCTCTTTCCTTTGATTACCCCTGACATGAGAACAGCAACATCATCAGATGAAACAAGTAGTAGGTAGAGTATTAACAGATGGAGAAAAGAACCGCTCCTTCAGAAGCCTGTTGCATTTGTTCTTTTGCCTCTCACCAACAAGGTGTACTTCAAGAACACAAGAATTACACAGTCAAACTTATTTTCCATAATAATAGTATGAAGTTATGCGTTACCATTCTGGACAATTACTTATTACGAGTTGGTTCTATTTTGTTTTAATTAATTGATGCGCAAGAAAGTATATATAGGCGTTGAAAACACTGATTAAAAATCTGCTTGAGTTGATGTTTGTAATACCAGTAGTTTTGCAGTGAGATATGAAAGATATGAGAGAATTATTTTATAAGTCCCATTTGTTAACTTCACTGTGCGAATTAATTTGAGTTTCAGTCTTTAAAGATGAGCTTGACATTTTTTAAAGTCAAGGCTTTTGGAGGCCATGTCCACACTACGATTGCGCTCTTGGTCTGTCTGGTTGGGGTCAGTTTTTACTTATTTATGGTCTATGAAAAATGCTGCGTTCGGAAAGGTGAAGCGACAGCACAGTCGGGGAATTCGAAGGGAAGAAAGAAGGCAAAGCATGAAAGAAGGCAGGAGGAAATAAATTCGAATCACAGTTCTGTCACTCCTCAAGTGACCGCGAATGTGAGGCACGACATAGTTAAGGCAACGCCACCGGAGCTGGTAACTTCTACCGATGAAGATGAGGCTGGAGACGAGGAGAAGGATAGCAGTGATGATGACTCGAACATGGGCACAGACGTGGATCGTCATGAGGGTGTCACTTGTGAAGGGAATCCGCACCCTGCAGAGCAGAGCGATCATCCCGTGGCTAAAATACTGTCAGGAAACAGAGCATCAGATGAAGGGAAGAAGAACCAAGGGAGACATAAAAGGAGAAATCGCAGCAGGCACTATTCACCCCAAAATCATGCTCAGCCTGCCACCGATCCCAGTCGAATTGCTAAAGCAAAGCATAAGGTTATTGCGTTCGCTTTGTTCGAATTGGTTGTCTTTGACCCTCGTTCTTAGAATCGACTTATTTGTAGCAACAGGAAGAAGAACTTCAGCTGACCCACCAAAGAATATCTGCTTTGCAGATAAAAATAGCCGAATGCCGTGAAGAGGTTGCCCACTTGGTTAGGGTGAAGGCTGATATCACGCAATGGCTTGAGGAGGCTAAGCGCGTTGACCGTGAATTAGATTGTCAAATTAGAGTGAGTCTCATGACTAACTGACACAGTCTACCATGCGCATCTGCCTCTCCCAATTCCATTTTCATTCATGGTCGTCATGCCACCTGTCCACCACCTCATGTTAACCGAGTTCGAGTAGTCACGACCAGGGCTTGCAAATGCGGTTAATCGAGCGTCATCGATTGCTGACGTCTGATCGAGTGAGCCATTTTAATGATGGTTAGCAAGAGTTGTCGTTGCAGACGGTTTTCATCGTGACATCGGTTCATGCACCTCACACCCGTGGTTTCAGCCTTGTTAACTCCGACCTGAGAGCCCTGATCACAAGAAAGCAGAAGTTGGGCTACCACGTTAACCGCTTGCATGTGGTGCTGGTGACCAGTGGATCAGTCGAATTGAGTCCGAACAAGGAAGTGCAGTGGGTGGATGTGCAATGAATGCTGTTCGGTTCTTTCATTCCCTCAATCGCTTCCTATGGGTTTTAGAGTCTGAAGGAGAAGTGCAAGCAAGCGAAATCCGAGTTGGAGAGGAAGGATGCGCTATTGAGAACACTGCACTTAAAAATTAATACAATTGCGCAAGATATTGCGTCCCATGACAGAGGTCTCATCGCTATCCATGAAGATCCCGTAAGTTAGATGCTGCTCATCCGCCTTTGTTTTGGATTGCTGTTAAAAAGCCGCATCATTTGCTTTTAGGTTGCGCAGCTGCATGCAATTGCGAGGGCAGTGAGTGTAGGTTCATGTTTTGTTATTCTGGTACAGCGGTGTTTGCATTCTATGCGTGGGGGTATTCCTCCTCCGCTTGGCTGCATGGTAGAGTGCATTTCGAGTGGTAGATGAGCATGTCGATACCTTGTGGAAGTGAAGTGTCATGAGGTATCGCCAATGAGTTAAAATGTGTGTTCTCCCCTGCACACACCTCTCGAAATTCAGCACACAAACTTTCAGTTGTGTCAGTGCGAAGGCATTTTGCAATCGTGTCGATCTATTTTGTGCTTTTGGGTGGTGCGCTCTTCCCATGCATATTTGCAGTTTGAGTGGGAGTGGGATGGCTGCTGGCAGAGGCATGGGAAATCTCCTATGTGTGTGTTGCTGCTTCTAGAGCAAAAGGCTTTTGCAGTGCCCCAGAATGTGAAGCAAGCTACATTAGATACAGAGCATAAAGATGAGGTGTTTTAAGTGTGTGTGTGCTCTCCTGTCTATAGTTGACGGGGTCGACTTCATGTTGACGCAATTTTATTATTTTGAAATACCCCTTAAGGCCCTCGAAACCAGAAGGCTGCAATGTGGGCAAAATCATGCAAATCCGTCGAGCGGTAGCCGCTGTCGCTAGTCAAGGAATCAACCAAGGTAGGTGAAGCTTGCAATGTCTTACCGATTTGATTGAATCCGTCATCAACGACTGGTAAATTGCTTTTATGTCACTCTCTTTGGCTTGAAGAGGCGTTAATAGCAAGTGTGTGGAAAGTATAACGAACTCGGTAGACGATGCTAGCATTGCGTTTACTCCACCTCGAAGCTGATGCACATCTGTGTAGTCTTCCTTCTCCTCCTCCCCCTCATTCATTGTGAAGGTTCACATGTCGTATTTGTCTCCTCTCACTAGGACCTCCACCTGCAATCTTATTTCCGTTTTCCTACATGTCTTTCCGCCTCTCCTCTTTGTTTACACTATTCTGTTAGTATGCTAGTCCAGCCGTCTATGCACGCAATGTTAAGGCTCGGCAAAATATTGCGTGTTTTTTGCACAATACATCTCAGCTTCTTCACCATTCCATCTGTCTTTCCTTTCTTGACTTTTGGACACAACGAATCAGATATGTGAAGCAAAAGGAGATGGACGAGTGGATACAGCGTGCCTCTCAGTGCGGCTGAACACAGAACAAAAGTGATGTACGTACAGACCCGAATTCGAGAAGTCGTCGTAGCTGAGGAGGCGTCTATGTTTTGACAGCTCCCACAGTTTCACTACACTATCATCGTCTTGATCCACACTTGCAATGGTGTAATAAAGGAAACGAAATTCGCTTCTTTTTAGCTTAACCGTCTCCATCTCAGTTAATCTCACGCATCTACAGTGCCATTCACGCATTCAAACCGATTAATTGGTCTCAAAAGTAGAGGCGAGGCAATATTTTGTCAATTACGACCATGGAATGACATGCAGTGCTGAGGTTTGTAGTGAACGCCCACCTGTCAGCAACGTGTCGGTAGTGGTGTACTCCGACCTCTAGGTGCGTCAAATGGAAGTAAAGAGTAATAAGTGACTTGGTTATGGGATTTGGCGCGTAGAGGGTTTAGATGGCTGGCGGTATGACCCAGAGGTTGAATCGTCTGCAGAGCGTACACCGCCAAAAGTCGTAATTGGCCTGCTACCACAGCCGAGAGTTTAACAAACAATTTGTGCATCGCTAGGTGTTAAGTGAAGAAATTGAAAAGTGAACCGTCAATAAGAGAAAGCTGTTTGCCAGAGTTACGAAAAGTAAGGTAACAGTATACAACAAGTGGGCTGATGGTAGAGACTGTGCATGCATCAGAGGCAAGGTGACATCCCAGTGAACTGGACCACAAGGTGGTCGGGCTGTATGACGGGTAGGCAAATAGACATGGAGCATTTTAAAGACTCCGTTAACACACTCGAAAGAGAGGGAGTCATTGAGAAAGATACTTCCGCTGCTATGTAGATGTCATGTACTATTAAGGTTTGCCTACCTATCTGACCCAGAACGTGGAAGTAAAATATCTTCGAGAAGGGGAAGGGGACCCTTGTGACTAGGGCCTGATGATGTCGAATATTACATGGGGTGCTATGTTACTCTGATTTCTCTGTGAACTCATTTGGTTATAATAAAGTTAATGTAAAGGAATGAGTGTAAGTTTGCTAGGGGGTTACAGGTGGTTAATAAGTGTGATTCTATCTTGAGTTGACGGTGTCACCTCCACTTCCATTAGCATAAGTCATTCCAGCCTCATTGTTGACTTCAAGGACCTCAACTGGAATGCATTTCACCCTTGGCACACAGAAAAGACACAGGCTCAATTTACTGTTGCTGAATGGCACGGCATTTCGGAAGCAATGCACTGAGCGGAGGGTAACCTAATTTTTCACCCAAAATTTATTGAGGGAACAAAGTAGTTCTGGTGAAAGTGATAAGATGAGAAGGATGCAGTAATAGGCAAGGTGGTGGTTCGAGACCAAGCACTTGGTTTTACTGAAAAGCCAGGCAAATACTATGAGTCCTCAACGAGTGAGTCATTTTCACACCCATCTAAGTGGTTTGTGAATCGTGCAGAAATTTATCCATGCACAAAAGACCTCTCGATCGGGATGCAATGACAAACAAGGAGGCTTTCAACAACGCCTTGATGATGGCAGTAAGCATCATCCACTTCATCCGAAAAAAACAATCGCATCCGTTAAAAGAATGAAACTGGTTGCATTCGCTTCATTATGGATTGCGAGAACAGCACAACTCCTGACAACTTTAGCTGAAAAATTTAACATAGGCATCAGTTGCTTCTAAAAGGGCAGAATTGGCAGAAGTTGGACGCAGAATCAACAAAGAAATAAATTACTGCACGCATATCTTTATGCACCTGAGGAATAAAACTTGTAAATAAACGCAGCCTCAGAGGTTACAAGTGTTGCCGATTTGTTTGAGCGTATTATATTGTGATAAAATTGTCATTTTTGTGTTAACAGCTGCTTGTTTTACTGTTGGCATTTGCCTTCCAATCTATAACCACCGTAATCGGTCTCACATTTCACTTGGGTGATTTAACAAGGCCGCATAACTTCCCACTTTCTACTAAAACTAACTTCTCTCTCAGAACGGTGACAGCTTCTAGGGGTTGAATCCTTTCCTTCCAGCTACTAAGTTACCATAGTTTGAGCATCCCACCAAGACAAATATGCACCACCTCCTTGTAAAATGTAATAAGCATATTCTCACCATCTGATCTTAAGCATTCAAACCTACCCAAACGATTCCTAAGAGGACACGTCATCTCTGGGTGGTTTACTCTCTCCTTCTCCTCCTCCTCCTCCTTAAATGCAGCTCCTTAGTGTTGATTAAGTTGCCTAGAGGAAGCAAGTAGTAATTGCAATCCATCAAGATAAACACCTTTCGCATGCTAGTTTGGGACTACGCTGGCACCGCCTTTTCTTTACACGACATCTTGACGTTGTAAGACGAGCTATTTGTCGTGCATTACGATTTTCCTTATTTAAATGAAATTTGACGGGGTTAGCTTCCAGTTCACTTGCACTGCTCCCATAGAGGAGGGACAACATTTGTGATCTCCTAGTCATTGTGACATCGCAGTGAGGTATGATGGTGCAACGTGTGGTGAGGGGGAACGAGAAGGAGGAAGGACGGACCATGAGTAATGACACCCACCTCAGGCTGCTGTTTAGCATTGTAATTGTGAAAGATTAGCTCAGGTGATGGGGGAATGGCATGTCTAAGATGAAACCGTGTGAGATTATTTGAAATAATTGTCCTGTAACACCCTTGAGTCTTTCCTGATGATAAAGGGAGTAAATTACGAGGAGAGAATATGCATTACCGACGCACAGAAGAGCTGAAGGCTAAAAGCATAGCACCACCCTCTCCCCATTTAAAAAGGCGTCCTCAGATCTCTCCTCCGTCAGCATCTCACATCGTCCATCACAGCCTAGTCGGTGCTGTAGGAAAACGCTCACGATCTAGTCGCGCTAGTCATCAAATTGGTAGACAACTAAGAACGCATTTGTTTGCATCCCTACTGAACCCTCTCGTCAATTCTACGGCATGTGGGGTTATGTGCCAGTTGAGGATCTTGCGAAAGGAAGGTGAAAGACGATGGCCAACCTGTACGCTCATCGCTAATCGTGAGAGCGCTATCTTAGTGCGGAGCCATTTAGTTAGTGACAGCAACGTGCGTCTGGGCCATTTCACCCTTGCCACTTGGTTTTTCACTTTTGCATTCCTAGGCATGTCCGTCCGCCTTCCATCCTAGTTGAGTGAGTAGAACAGTTATTTCGCGTTCACACAAGCACCGTAGAGAGTTTCGTCCTTCGGAATCTATACTGCTTTTCACCCCGAATCCACTGTGGAGACGTAGGACTGGAGGCATAGGGAAGGGCTGAAGATGCTGACTTGGACCTGAGGCCAAGGGGCTCAGTGGCAGTTTAAAGGCGGTGCCTTGAGTGCCCGCAAAAACAAACGAAAAGTCGAAATATCATAAATGTATTGCATAGTGAACGATACATAATAAGGAGTTGCAAGTTCGTTTATTCTCCCCTAGCTCATCCAAAAACAAAACAATTCAAAACTGCGCAGAGGATTATTTGCGTAAGAAAAACTAAAAGCCAAGTCAAAGTTGATTAGAACATTCCCTTTTGGGGGAGAAGGAGTTGCTGAAATGTCTTCACACCCTCAATCACTAGGGGATAACTGAGTCAACCGGAAGTTGGTTAACACTTCAGCATTCAAATCAAATGGCTTATAAACTTTACACTGCCTTCAGAGGATTCATGCCTGAAGGGCATTTGTCCCGATGTGAATAAACATGACAGTATAATGCCAAAAGTGGCGGCTGCGTTGAATAAAAACAAAAATAATTTGCTGCAAGGACTCACGTTTATAAGCTATTGAAACATTTGCACTATTTTAAAGACAACTCATGAGAGGTGCAGTATTTTGAGTTCGTGATTGCCAATCCCTGTCCGATTGAGAGGTGAGGGTATCACGGATTGCAAACTACTTCATTGTAAGTGTTTATTCAATCTTTTCCTTAAAATGATTGGCTTAACGACGAATTGTGCATGAAACGAGGATTGACGAGGATACGCGATTGCCCATAAGACGACTTAGTAGCACAGAAGACGAGACTATGTGAAAGGTTAGTGCGTCTGCAGAATGCATCCGGACGCAATCTCGTGTGCTGAAAAAGGCAGGCAACAGCGATGCAACAATGCACGATGCCTTTCTTATCCACATAGTAGATTACCAAATCGTCGATTGTATTGATAGCTGTGCTTTGAAATAAGGAGCAGCTACGACTGGCTAGATTAAAGTGAGTTTTGTAGTGCGACACTGCTTCACTTCCATTTCGAACTGATGGGGCCAACCTGTTGCCTACTGGCACAAGCATGCAAGTGAGCATAATGGGAGTAGAATATGGAGTCAATGAGGAAAAGCAGTGCTCGCAATCATCACGAAACACTAACCACTGTTGGGTGGAATGACGTAGTTGAATTTATTCAAACAGGCTTGCGACTGGAGCAGCATGTTGGCACGAAGGCGATCCAGTTGTCTGTAAGTGCTCACCTCTGCAGAATGTCCACGTTCATGAGTGGCGTAGTTAGAAGGCACACCACTCTGGCCACTTCTTCATGCATCTGCAGCACAAGTCTAGTTAGCACCTTCACTCAAGGAAAACTCATTTAGCTGTGAGAGTTACAGACTTAGAAGGCATAGTTCTGAACACAAGCACTCCCATCCATTAAGCAAAACTTATGCGTCATTGCACAGTCACCTAAGTCTGCGTTATCATCCCAGCTGATTTCATCAACTCTGACTAACTATGTCAATTGGCCTACCTGACTCTCTGTTTCCTGAGGGGGCTGGCTCTGTAGCGTTGAGATGAGAACAAAGTGACAAGGACTAGTAGACGCACTGCCCCATACCCACGGAACTGTTAATTCCGCGTGGTGTTGTAAATCAGCTCCGATGTCTACCAGCCTGATTGTCTCTCCTTTTAGTCTTTTCTTCTCCCAAATAGCACGCCTGTACATCGATGTTCAACTCGTGAGCAATTAGTGGCACTTCTACAGGTGCTAAAGCGGAACCGGTCATTGTGGATATCGCAAGCATTAACAACTGAGGAGGTGGTCCCATCAGCGAGAGCAAATAAATACATGAGAACCATAGACAAATAAGAGGAATTTTGTGCTTCAGTGCACATTTTAGTGTAGCATAAATACTGCTGGCTACACAAAAGATTGCATCTTAGGAAATCCCACTTCTAGCATGCACATTTTCCAAATTGAGAAAAGCTCTGGAACCGCATGTTATTATTGAATACAAAAACAAAGATTGGTGACTGTGCTTGGTAAAGCTGAAATACCTTAAAATTGCAGGCTTTAAATACTAGAGTAGTCATTATGTCCATCTGCAGGCTGGAAGTTGACTGAGCTTTGAACCACAAGCGCACCTTAAATGCACATCATAGAGCTATTCCTACAATACGTTGTTAGAGAACTGCCTCCTCCACCTCGAAGCTACCAGGACTCACAGGTCCCGTCTCAGTTCCAAATGGTAGTGCATAACTCAAGTAATGCGCCAAGGTGACAGGAGGATGAGGAGGCTTTGCATAAAGCATCGCAAGAAGCAGACCACCAACTGGAAGCCTAATGCTATGTAAGATGGCATAATATCGACTAGACAAAGCACCCAACAAGTGGTCATTTCTCATCCTCTGCATCGATCAAGAACACTTCGAAAACTCACAATGAGTGAAATAGAGAAGGAGGAGGAGGTAAGGGAGAAAGCGGGTGCAATCCTACCACTGGCTTTGAGGAGAGGCAGTGATTTCACGGCTTCTCCCCACGGAGCAGTAATAGCACAAAAGAGGCCAAACCACCCAATAGCACTTCGTTCTTTTCATAGCACAATGCATAGCTGTCACATTCCGTTGGGGATGAGACGAACAGATGGTAGAAGCAACACGTTTTGTGCTAAAGAGGGGGTGGAGAACCCCCAGTGAGTAAGGCTGAAGGATTAGTTTGAGAATGGTTGGGATCGGAGGCACTCGAATTAAGGCCAACCGACGCATCGCCCCGCTTTAAAAGAAGAAACATTTGGCCTTTTTTACTTTGACGAAAAAATAATGTCTAATTTATCACCAACTTAGCTTTCAAAAGATTGGCTGTTTTAAGTTAGAAGTTATTATCGTACAGTTGCACATCGAAAAGGTTCTTCTTCCATTTGTGCTTCCCGATACCACGTTCCTGTCAACAATGCACATCATGGCATCCCGCAGTTTTTGGTGACAATGAATGCTGTGAACCCTCACAACAAGAGCATAAATAATTAAACAAATTCCACGCACTGAACACACTTCTCACAAATTGCTGACAATTTATTAGTATTTTTAAAAATTACTTGTTTCACAAATTCTCAGCTCTGCGTTTCCATCCATTGTTGGCATTTTATTCATCACTGCACAAAGTGCTAAAAAGCGTACCTAAGAAACATGCGAATAAAACATGCAAAACCTACACTCTCTTTAAGCAAGACGAATCTGTGATCGGATAGGACTTGGAACTGGTATCTGCGTCATGAGGTAATCCATTTAAAGCATGGTACTTTCTACAGGTGGTTCCCTGCACAAAAATCCTGGTCCTTGTGCAAAACGCCGATCCAGGATTGTTACTGCAGTGAGCCATCAGCGATTCGCCCAACCACAGAACCACCACTTCTTCAGCATTGCTAGGCTTCATCACCGAGCCGTCGAATTCACATTTCGTGCACTTGGACGTCTTATCGCCATCCACTCTCAGATGTGGCGCCCTGACACTTCGCTGCAGACAAATGGTGCCAGTATGCTAGAGCAACGCATTCACTCTCAATGAACAGTGATGCTTTCCAATGTCGGCATGGTCTGAAGGACAGCTTACCAAGTTGAGGTACGATGATGCACACTCAGCGACCCCTTTACCAAGGCTGCAAGTTAAGCTTTTAAAGTGGTGTATTTTTTCACTTCATTTTAAATATGCTGAGTGTTTAAGTCTGCAAGAAAATGCAGGTGAGAACAGGGCAATGCATGCTAAAGCGACGCTTTTCAGGAAATTGCAGAATATGGTGCAGGCCCACCGATGTCTTAGAGTGTTAATTTGCCAAGCCATTGTTGCAGAGGTTTCTCCCTTTCCCTTCCCTTTGGCTGGTATGCGAACGTTGAAAGTTCTTAGATATCTTTATTGCATTGATGAAAGGGTAGATAATGTCATAACAGCTGAAAAACACCACTGCGTCAGAACCAGACTCAAATTGTCTTTCCGCCTCTCGCCTTAAAGATACACTTCAAGAACCTGATTATTATGAGGTCATTTCGTCTCTTGAACACGTCTCCCGTGCTATTCTTGTGGTTTACCTTTAACTAACCCCTTTGGTGATTTTCTATCTCCTATTAGTGCTCTAATTCCATTTTCATAACCGACAGGTGAAACACCTTTGTAGGATTGTATCTTGTTGTGGTGGCCGGTTACTGACTAGGTGGAGAGTAGTGCGTTGCGAACGAGGTAGTTCCTAGGTGAGAGAAACTTAACTACACTAAGCGGTATAGCTAACGGTATGGCCGAATGCATTGTCGTTTTCCACGCCCTTACTTGGAAGAAACGGTATCAAAGAAAACTGTCATTTTGGGGGGCCATGGAACATCAGTTGATGTGAGGGCTGTAGCCGTGTATGCAGAGAAGGCGTGTTCCAGACTTAGATATCAATAAGCGATTCGTTCTCTCCACCTGTCAGTCACTTTGTGGACGTCCATAAGTCATGGTTTGGTAAAAGTCGGCATTCTAAACTGGGGACCTGATCGCTGTAAACCAATTCAGGCACTGCATGCTGACAGAACCACCGATTTAAGACCATTTAAGTTACCGTCTTAGTTTCTTGTGGCTTGATGGGTTCTATTTGGTCTACCTTCTTAAAATCGCCAACCATAACCAGGATGTATCGGTTTTTCCCCTTGGTGGATGAAAGTAGATCCATGATGTCTAAGCCCACTATCTCGCCTGACAAACAAGTAGGTATGGGTTGCAGAGGTGCGGTTAGTGTGCAGTGAAGCTTCTCTAAATTGCTGTAAGCGATGCGGGTTCAACAGAACTTTAGCACTTCTGGGGTAATTATAAGCCATCAGTATCGTTTGCTCAACATCCCCACTTCCTTCCTTCCTTCCTTCCTTCCTTCCTTCCTTCCTTCCATCCTATAACGCTTTAAGGACTGACTGTATTAACGAACCTAGAGCCACAAGGTGCTTGGGAGACACGGCGTCTTCTTGATTTCATATAGCTTCACCCTCTAGAAAGAGTTATGACCATTCTTGAAAGACTCTTTCGGCTGCCTTGCAAGACAAGCTCATCTCTTCCGCAGTGGTGTTAGAGGGGAAGCCAGATAGCTCTCATATACCACAGCCGCGTCGGGACTGGTACTCTGCATGCTCCTTTAGTGGTGCAAGGATGGCGAAGAGCTCGCGCGTTCCTGCACTTTCAGATTGCAATTTTTGTTGAGTTTGGTACTGGAGTAGATGATGACGTGTTATCTTCCTGCTTCGTCCATCTGGGATAGGAGCGCAAAATGAAAACAGTTGTTCCTATGGTTTGCCACTGCACAAAACCACATGCAAAAGGATCCAATGTGACTAGTCAACGGCTTCGAAACATGTCAACAACTGGTTTGATTGCTCCAACCGCCAACATAAGAAACTTGGCTATAGTCAATCCTGCCATCCTAATTCCACAACCAAGTCACTTATTACTCTGTACTTCCATTTGACGAACCTAGAGGTCGGAATACACCACGATCGACACGTTGCTGACAGGTGGGCTGCTGTTGAGCAATCCATCACCGTAGATATCCATGCATATTGTTTCGTGTTCGCTGCAAACCACAGCATTGCATGTCATTCCATAGTCAGAATTGACAAAATGTTGCCTTGCAGCACATTCTCCTCCACTTTTGAGACCAAGTAATCGGTTTGAGTGCGTAGATGGCATTGTGGACGCGTGAGATTAACTGAGATGGAGAAGGTCAAGCTAAATAGAGGCAAATTTCAACCCATTTATTATGCCATTGCAAGTGTGGATCAAGGCGACGATGGTGTAGTGAAACCGTGGGAGCTGTCAAAACTCAGACGCCTTCTCAGCTACAACGACTTCTCCAATTCGGGTCTGTACGTGCGTCACTTGAGTGCTGTGTTCAGCCGCACTGAGAGGCACGCTGCATCCATCTGTCTATCCCCTTTTGTCTCACATATCCGGTTTGTTGGATCCACAGGCAGAGAAAGGGAAGACAGATGGAGTGGTGGAAAAGCCAAGATGTATTGTGCAAAACACACGCAATATTTTGCCGCACCTTAACATTGCGTGCATAGATGGCTGGACTAGCATACTAACAGAATACATAAACAACAAGGAGAGGCGGAGTGACATGTAAGCAAATTGAAATAAGATTGCAGGTAAAGGTCCTAGTGAGAGGAGATAAATACGATATGTGAACCTTCACAATGAAGGAGGAGGAGAAGGAAGACTACACAGAGGTGCATCAGCTTCGAGAAGGAGTGGACGCAATGCTAGCATCGTCTACAGAGTTCGTTATACTTTCCACACACATGTTATTAACGCCTCTTCAAGCTTAAGAGAGTGACATAAAAGCAATTTACCAGTCGTTGATGACGGATTCAATCGAATCGGTAAGATATTGTAAGCTACACCTACCTTGTTTGATTCCTTGACTAGCGACAGCGGCTACTGCTCGACGGATTTGCATGGTTTTGCTCACATTGCAGCCTTCTGGTTTCGAGAGCCTTAAGGGGTATTTTAAGATAATGAAAGTGCGTCAACATGAAGTCGACCCCGTCAACTATAGACAGGAGAGCACACACACGCACACACACCTCATCTTTATGCTCTGTATCTGACATAGCCTGCTTCACGCCGTGTATCAAACACGCTAACAGCATTTTGGGGCACTGCAAAAGCCTTTTGCTCTAGAAGCAGCAAATCGACGGATTTGCATGGTTTTGCTCACATTGCAGCCTTCTGGTTTCGAGAGCCTTAAGGGGTATTTTAAGATAATGAAAGTGCGTCAACATGAAGTCGACCCCGTCAACTATAGACAGGAGAGCACACACACGCACACACACCTCATCTTTATGCTCTGTATCTGACATAGCCTGCTTCACGCCGTGTATCAAACACGCTAACAGCATTTTGGGGCACTGCAAAAGCCTTTTGCTCTAGAAGCAGCAACATACACATAGGAGATTTCCCATGTCTCTGCCAACAGCTATCTCACTCCCACTTAAACAGCGAATATGCATGGAAAGAGCGCACCGCCCAAACGCACAAAGTAGATCGGCACGATCGCAAAATGCCTTTGCACTGACACAAGTAAAAGCTTGTGTGCTGAAGTTAGAGAGGTGTGTGCAGGCGAAGAACACACATTTCAACTCATTGGCGATACCTCATGACACTTCACTCCCACAAGGTATCGACATGCTCATCTGCCACTCGAAATGCAGTCTATCATTCGTCCTACCCAACATCTACAGCCAAGCGGAGGAGGAATATCCTCACGCATAGAATACAAACACCGATGTACGAGAATAACAAAAATATGAACCTACACTCACTGCCCTTGCAATTGCATGTAGCTGCGCAACCTAAAAGCAAGTGATACGGCTTTTCAACAACAATCCAAAACAAAGGCGACGATATGGCAGATGAGCAACATCTAACTCACGGGATCTTCATGGATAGCGATAAGACCTCTGTCACGGGACGCAATATTTTGCGCAATTGCATTAATTTTTGAGTGCAGCGTTTTAAACAGCGCATCCTTCCTCTCCAACTCGAATTTTGCTCCCTTGCAGTTCTCATTCAGATCCTAAAAACCCAGAGGAAGCGATTGAGGGGATGGAAGAACTGGATAGCATTCATCGCACACCCATCTATTGCACTTCCTTCTTCTGACTCAATTCGACTGATCCACTGGTCACCAGCACCACATGCAAGCGGTTAACGTGGTAGCCCAACTTCTGCTTTCTTGTGATCAGGGCTCTCAGGTCGGAGTTAACAAGGCTGAAACCACGGGTGTGAGGTGCATGAACCGATGTCACGATGAAAACCGTCTGCAACGATAACTCTTGCCAACCATCATTAACATGGCTCACTCGATCAGACGTCAGCATTCGATGACGCTCGATTAACCGCATTTACAAGCCCTGACCGTGACTAATCGAACTCGGTCAACACGAGGTAGTGGAGAGGTGACATGACGACCAGAATGAAAATAGAATTGGGAGAGGCAGATGCGCATGGTAGACTGTGTCAGTTAGTCATGAGACTCACTCTAATTTGACGATCTAATTCACGGTCAACGCGCTTAGCCTCCTCAAGCCATTGCGTGATATCAACCTTCACCCTAACCAAGTGGGCGACCTCTTCACGGCATTCGGCTATTTTTATCTGCAAAGCAGATATTCTTTGATGGGTCAGCCGAAGTTCTTCTTCCTGTTGCTACAAATAAGTCGATTCTAAGAACGAGGGTCAAAGGCAACCAATTCGAACAAAGCAAATGCAATAACCTTATGCTTCGCTTTAGCTATTTGACTAGGATGGGTGGCAGGCTGAGCATGATTTTGGGGTGGATGATGCCTGCTGCGATTGCTTCTTTTATGTCTTCCTTGGTTCTTCTTCCTTTTATTCCATGCTCTCTTTCCTGACAATATTTCAGACACGGGATGATCGTTTTGCTCTGCAGGGTGCGGATTCCCTTCACAAGCGACACCCTCATGACGATCCACGTCTGTGCCCATGTTCGAGTCATCATCACTGCTATCCTCCTCTTCGTCTCCAGCCTCATCTTCATCGGTAGAAGTTACCAGCTCCAGTGACGCTGCCTCAACTAAATCGTGCCTTACATTCGCGGTCACTTGAGGGGTGACAGAAGTGAGATTCGAATTCATCTCCTCCTGCCTTCTTTTATGCTTTGCCTTCTTTCTTCCCTTCGAATTCTCTAACTGTGCTGTTGCTCCACCTTTCCGAGCGCAGCATTTTTCATAGACCATAAATAAGTAAAAACTGACCCCAACCAGACAGACCAAGAGCGCAAGCGTAGTGTGGACATGGCCTCCAAAAGCCTCAACTATAAAAAATGCCAAGCTCATCTTTAAAGACTGAAACCCAAATTAATTCGCATAGTGAAGTTAACAAATGGGACTTATAAAATAATTCTCTCATATCTTTCATATCTCACTGCAAAACTACTGGTAATACAAACATCAACTCAAGCAGATTTTTAATCAGTGTTTTCAACGCCTATATATACTTTCTTGCGCATCAATTAATTAAAACAAAATAGAACCAACTCGTAATAAGTAATTGTCCAGAATGATAACACAACTCCTTAAAATTAATGTGGAAAAATAAGTTTGACTGCGTAATTCTTGTGTTCTTGAAGTACACCTTGTTGGCGAGAGGCGGAAGAACAAATGCAACAGGCTTCTGAAGGAGCGGTTCTTTTCTCCACCTGTTACTGCTCTACCTACTGCTTGTTTCATCTGATGATGTTGCTGTTCTCATGTCAAAGGAAAGAAACCTCGCGCTGGTTGCAGCACCGGCGGACCCTCCCTATTTTAGGATAACATGACTTTGAAGACTAGATGAAAACAGCCAGGTTCCACATCCACCCATATCCTCAGTGGCAACGAAAAGCCCGTCTATCCTTCATGAGCATTCGCAAAATTTATTCTTGGCGACGGTTGACTACGGGTTCTCGCATGACAATGGCATTAATAAATGCTGTGAGGTATTAGCCTAGCTCGTCATCGACCAGAGAGAGCGACCTCCTGGCAGGGAATATTTCCATCGTCATCAAAGGCTTGGTGATGATGATGGGTACACTATGAATCTGCGAGACTTAGCAGAACGTGCCTTGAGAAGCGTATCACCCAATAGCTGTGTGGCTGTCTAGCCCATTTCGGGAGTCATACCACTTGTCGTCGCCATAAAGCTCAAAAAGCTCAGCCGATGGTCAAACCCTACGCTACCCACAACAGTTCCTCCCGCCTCCTGTTACTCAACCTACATGCTCTCAAATATAGTTCTTTATTTATGAGAATTTCTGGCAAATTAGAGGGAATTTCCTCCTAGTCAAAAGTAAATTCGCAAGATTTGGCACACATCAACAATACTGATCTCATCAAAAGTGATATAGATGATAGTAAGAGCGAAAGAAACCTAGGCGCTGCAATTTATTATGCACCCACATCGATCTTGATGCGTGATACTACGCGTCGGTTGCCTTCTTAACACCAAAGCGCCCCTCAATCCTACGGAAGGCACCCTTTCCACCCAGCAATGCAATGAAGCAAATGCTGTCGTTTCGCGACCAAATAAAGGCGTAGACATCCACAGCACTCTCTTTGGGGTCGCAGCCATTTGCACCAGCAACTCGAACTAGAGTTGCTCGCATTTAATGCATATCACTAAGTACGAGAGGAAGGAACTTTGCTCACTCCTGAGTAAATATGCGAATACGTTGCCGTGGTAAGGCACGGAACTGGGATGAACAAACATTGTCAAAGAAGTGTTAGACATTGGCGAAGCTAGAACCACTTGGCAAACATCCGACCACATACCACCTTTGCTCATAAAAGACTTACACCGTCTGGCAGAAGAGACTATTAAGGATGAAGTTATGAAACTATGCAGTTTAACAAGTGTCTTTTCCATAGCACTGGTAAGAAAAGCATCGATTCTAGGAAGTGGAACACCATGACTAAGAACGATGCGTTTTCTCCACCTCGTGAAAGTAAATAATTAGATGCCCTACATGGATCGAAATTGCTATTCACACCAGACTTAAAACTGAACACTGGCAAGTGGAAGTGGTGAAAATAGAGGCAGAGAAGATTGTCCATCCAGAAGGCTTAGTTTGGAGGTATGCGCTCCTGTTTAGGAATTTGAAAGTGCCAAATTATTGAGGTTCCAGGCAATAAAGGTGTGCCTGCAATGAATGCATCTGCCGACCTTCAGGGGATAATTGTACTCGCCAAACGAGCTTAACTCTCATCATCCCACCCTCTACCTGTTCCTGCGCCTTTCGTTCCAAAGAATTGGAGACCAGGAATGAAGGGACAAGTGCTAAACCTATTTCATGCCCTTGCAATTGTGTTGCTTAACTGTTGCCATAAGGTCTAACACTTGCACACGAAGGAGCAGCTTCGCTTCACCTGGAAGCCATCCATTTGTCATCCTTGACCGAGATAGTATAAAGGTTGCTTCAGCCGGAGATGCTTGGAACAATCGGAGCGTTTTGGGTTGGATCTTACTTGTGGTTCCTCCCTGCCACACAATGTTCAACGACCATTCCTCTTTTGACCGATTCCTGGTAAAATCATTTTACTGGCAGTGAAAGGTGAGCGAACCCGTTCGGATTCATCTGTTTGATGAGGAACACCCTGACAAACTGAAGGTGATGCGCATTGATGGTGGCCAATGATGGTAGCTGGCGTGACTAGCGTCCAGATGATGACGAGACAGTGCTGTTGCAACAATGGATCATTTTCTTAAATTCAAAAGCCTTGAGCCAATGAACGAGGGTGGTCAATTTCTCTATAGCTGCTCGCAAAACACTCGGGTCTCCCGAAGGCGAGCTACTACTTTACTGCTGATAAGAGTTTTGCCTGTGTTTTCGATAGGCAGGGGGGATGGATAAAGAGCTGTGTTGGCAGTCCCACCGACCTCTTTGTGACTGACAGCCCTAGTCAACTGCAGACACCTCGTGTGGCTGTTTCGCCTTTTTAGCAGGCAGTGCTTACTGACAGCTTGCCATCCAGCTCCATCGTCTCATCTCAACTGTCTCTCCTAAAATGTCGGTACACCCTAACCCGTCTGCAGTGCCTAGTTAAAGCCGCACTTGCATCCTGGTTATGGCTGTCACAAGGGAGGCAAAATCTCATTATGCAGTGCTGTAGATTTTTGGATTTGTGCAGCACAGAGCACAAAGTTGGGCAGGGAACAGCTATTGTCAGCTGTAGGAATCTCTGGTTTGTGTTGATGTTGCGCCAACCGCTTCTTTATTTAGGCAAGTTTTGTAACTAGGTGGGCTGCGCAAACATTACTCCTTTCATGACTGAGTCATCGTCATGTGTCGATGACCAATGGCGAAGAAGTAGCCTTTGGGCAGAGTGAGGGGATCCTTTGTGTACAACTTCCAGCTGCAATGGCAGAATAAGTGTGCTGTTCATATGCTTGGCTAAGTAGTCCACATTGTTAGAGGAGAAGCGTTCGTCGAACATGGTTCTCTCTAAGAAACCGTCGTCATCGTTTAGCTACTTAAAAGGAGGTCTTTTGCTAAGCATATCATCGTTTGCTTGATTTGCTACATTCTGTCTTCGTTCACCGCAGCTCTTTGGTCTTCAACCCCCACTTTGCCAGCCACATTGCCGCAATTTTCATGTTTCGATGAATTGACGAAGTCGTTGTCGAAGATTGAACGTTCTTCTGTAAAGACGTGGGATTCACATTACTGAACTGAAGCGATGCGGTCAATCTGGTGGTGTGGTGTATCCTCCGGACATCGGTAGATGTCTCAAGGCCACTCAACTCTAAGTGGGCCGGCGCTTTGCCCTTTTGTCTTCACTCTCTCTCCATTTCGCTAACAATGCTGCTGCCCTGCAATGAAAGTCAATCTGGTGGTGTGGTGTATCCTCCGGACATCGGTAGATGTCTCAAGGCCACTCAACTCTAAGTGGGCCGGCGCTTTGCCCTTTTGTCTTCACTCTCTCTCCATTTCGCTAACAATGCTGCTGCCCTGCAATGAAGTCATGTTGTCTTCGCTCCCTCGATCGATGAGCAAAAATGATACTTGACACTTGGCTTACTCGATGTTGATATAGGACAGCAAAGTCGAAAGAGCGGAGTCCTACTGTGCCTAATTGTCGTGCACTCAGCACGTCAGACAACTGTACTCACTCATTTACCTGCATGAGCTGACCCATGTGTGCTACTCGTGACAGGAGTGGCTAGATTTGGGTTACTCATTCAATGCTGTCTCCCAACTAATCTAGTGAAACGTGTGGCAGATTTCTCGCCAGTCTCTTCCTTCTTGGTTTTAATTTCCAGTGAGTAAAGTGAGAGCAGGAGGCGATCACTCCTCATTGGTGATGTGATGAGAGAGGTGGAGTGAAGAGAGTTATGCTGGTTCAGCGAGTACACTTCTCCCTCAAAGGCGGATGATGACGGTTCCGTAACAGGAAGCGTGTTTGTCGAACGCTACTTAGTCAGGCACATATATATGGTAAGTTCCTACGGTAAAGAGGCGCCTGAAGTACCATCGTATTGATGAATGGTTCGGTGGTTAATCTAACCCTTAAATTTTAGCGAAATTAAACTTGCGCCTGCGTCTCTCTCCCTCGCATTGCAGCAACGCCAGTCACAAAGGCAGTGGCGGTGCATGAGGAGTAGCATTCCCTCTGTATCCAGTAGACCTCTTTCGAGGAAATGACGGCCAAGTGAGAGGAGATAGCCTTCGGACCTAACACACACCTCCGCAGATAGGTTTGCACACTGCCGCTGACCTTGATGTCAGAAAGTGTTCACAAAGAGGCAGTCTCACCATTGATGTCAGAAAGTGTTCACAAAGAGGCAGTCTCACCTTATGCTTTCCTTTAGTAGCTCTCTGTAGAGTGCTCTGTAGAGTGTGGAATTTCAACACAAGAGATGCCCTCATGAAAACCTAAATCTGTGCCCGTCATTATTATCCTCCTTCTCGTTACCATCCTCATCTTTATCAGCATGATTTACAAGGTCCAGTAGCGTTGCCTCAACTATCGTTTGCGCGACATTCTCAGGCTCTTGAGCAGCGACAAGATCAGGATTCATCAGTCCATCGGACAATGTCATCTTCTCCTGCATACTTTTATGCTTTGCTATCTTTTTTTTCTCTTCGAATTCTCCTCCTGTGGGATTGGTCCGCCTTTCGAACGCAGCATTTTTCATGGACCATAAACAAGCAAGAATTGAGCCCGAGTAGCCAGATGAGGATCACAATCCAAAAGAGGGTGTAGCCACCAAATGCCTTGATTATAAATAAAATAACGCATTAAATCCCTTTCAAATAATAAAACTTAACTTGCACTTTTCTCACTCTAAAGTGCATTCTTTCTACTCCTCCTCCGCTTCCGCCTCCTCCTCCACTTCCCCCATTCCAGTGGTCTCAACCACCAAGGAGGCGTCTCTCTTCACCAGTCTAGTGCCATGCTATGACGGTCATGGGTGCAGTAATGCTTCCTCTCTGCGTCCCTCCTTACTTAAATGGCAATTCAGCCATTGACGCTGTTAACTCGTGGTCTTTCCTTGCACCACTCACAATTTGTGGTGTCTCACGTCTGAGGCCGAGGAAGGCGCTCGAAATGGAAGAGGTTCCATGCTATATCCAAGTGGTCTTTGAATACGCAGTCAGATTTAGTGTCCATGATTGCACCATCACCTGTTAGCTATGCCGATAGCCCCGAACCCTACTCTACGTCTACCATGCATTCCATCCGAACGTTGCTTAAGCACAACAGCAACGGTTGCTGTTCCATTGCATCAATTTCCTACCCTTTTCCCACACCGCTTCAACTGCCTCTTCCATTCGACTCCGCATCCCAGGCGAACACACACTACACGGTGGCATTCGCTTTGTGTCACAGTTGCACCTCATCATGTCTGTCTGTCTGTCTGGGAGGCTGGTACGGCTTGCTTCATGGTTAATGGCGGCGGGTAGTGACACTGAAGAGGTGGAGTGAAAATGCCACACAGTGTTATAGATTTAAACCCTGCACCCTCAGATCAAAAGCGCGGTGCTCTACCAACTGAGCTACCCGGACTCGCAACGTGCCACCCACCCAACACCCACCGGTCACCTTCCTACCCGTCAAGCTCACTTACTTCTCACCCAAGCGATGTGCTTCCGCACCTACCCTCCTCTCAATCCACAGGAACGTTGCCATGCCCGTCTTCTGCCGCTGCCACCGCCACCGCCTGCCTCCTACTGCTCTTGCTCCCCCCGCTCGCCCGTCCGTCGTGCCAGTGGAGCCTCCACGTGACTGCAACTGTCATTGCAGACTGAAGATGCATAGCATAGGCCTTGGCAGCTGGCTGGACAAGTGACAGTTAGATGTGTGCAAGCACATTCGCCCTCGCCCCTCTAGCCATGGCGTCTATCCTGTCCAGTGGACTGTGCATGGCCTTCTTGTGCTCATATGCTTCTCCACGTGTGTGAGACGGTCATTGAATACGCAGTCTATTTCGGTCTCTACCACTGCACCATCGCCTTTTAGCTATGCCGGTCGGTGGCCCCGAACCCTACTCTACTCTACTCTACTCTAATCCACACTCTACTCTACTCTCTACTCTACTTTACTCTACTCTCTACTCTACTCTACTCTACTCTCTACTCTACACTCTACTCTACTCCACTCTAATCCATTCTACTCCACTCTACTCTACTCTACTCTGCTTTGCTCTACTCTACTCTACTCTACTCTCTACTCTACTTCACTCCACTCTACTCCACTCTACTCTACTCTACTCTGCTTTGCTCTACTCTACTCTGCTCTGCTCTGCTCTACTCTACTCTACTCTACGTCTATCATGCATTCCATCCGTACGTCGTGTATTCTTTCCTCTCCGCCTTACTTCACACACATCTACACGCATGTTTAAGCACAACAGCAATGGTTGCTGATCCATTGTATCACATTCCTGCTCTTTACCCACACCGCTTCAGCTGCCTCTTCCATTCGACTCCGCATGCCAGACGAATACACAACACTACATGGTGGCATTTGCTTTGTGTCACACCTCCACCTCATCATGTCTGCCTGTCTGTCTGTCTGTCTGTCTGTCTGTCTGTCTGTCTGTCTGCCTGTGACGTCCTCACAGGTGACCAGGAAATCTCGCTGAGCCCCTCACTTCCCACACTCATCACATCTTGCTTCACCACCGCAGTAGCCTAGTAGTATCTGAAAAGCAAAACGGCGAACAATGAAAAAGGCGCTATGTGAACGTCCAATGAGCTGCCAAATTAACACACGCAAACACAAGCATTTGAAATACCCTAAAACCAAACATCTAAGACCACCACAAGGCGGAGTCAGCGTAGCCCTCCAAGAAAATGCCACTCAACGTGTTATAGATCCCTCAGTAGCCACTCTCTTGCTTCTCAGTCTACCTCAAACACCAACTCATGGCAAAGCTGAACCTACGACCCAGTGATTTCCAAGGTCCTAAACAACGTGCTTCGCAAAGACAGCAATACAATACCATGGTCTCACAGTTAGTGAACAATCAAATTGCACAGTGTCCCGCACCACCGATACATCTGTCACTAATACGGACACCAAAATTACACGTAGAGAGGTAACAACTCCTGAACTGCAATCCAATCCTGCCTGAGAAGTGTAATGAGCAATAGCGAAGAGGAGATTTGCGTTCAGTGTTGTTAGGCGATACCTCCATGCTTAGCTGATAATGCTCCACTACCAGTATGCATTCCTGTCTAACCAAAAGCCAACGATGCAGTGCACGCCAATTAAAGCCAGTATTCACAGAAATTCTCCAGTTTATGTACGAACAAAGCCTACCCAGATCAACTCCGAACCAGCTCGACGCCACCAAGGCACCAACTAACACGAACGTGAAAATGCAAGTCAGCCGTGTTAGACCTCTTCGGCATAACAAGTAAACGCGATTTGGCTTTATCTTTATAAAGTAGAACTTAATTTCTCAAAACAGCTTACTTTAGCTTCTATATTAACTAAAGCAGAGTTAGTGTTTTAACCCAACAATTCCATTAGAAATGCATAGGTGTTCCTATAAATTTTTAACGAAATACAAAATTGTAACAGAACAACCAAGAACATGCATCCAATAAGTCAAAGTGCAAAATAACACCTCAAAATGATAGGTGTGCCATTGCGCATATCATTTATGCAAGGCTTAGTTTGATTTCCCACATAGGACTATCCACGTTCCTCCAAATGTCAGTTCGTTGGACTTGGCGCACCACTGCAGTCCAGAATGCAAATCATTTGGCATTCATTCAACAGCACCATCGACCATATGTGAGGCATATTGCCCTTGTAGAGTCCCGAGAACTCCATTGAGGTAAAAGAAGGCATAGTAATAGGGTAGAATACACATATTCTGGAAACGGAGGGATTAGGGATTGGTGGCATGGGCCGGAGGTCAGCCAACCCAGCAGCACAATATGGTCATTCAAGTGACCAAAACTGACAGTCCGAGCAAATGAATAAATACACAGCGCCTCTCTTCTTTAGCGCGTTATCCCCGAAGCTCTTCTCCGTAAGCCTCCCGTGCCGGCCGTCGCAACGTAATCAGTGCTGGGAGAAGCACCCACGCGCCAACCATCTCAGTCATTGAGATTCGAGAACATGCATTCTTGCAGTGCCATCGACTCTGCGTAACACTCGGTGAAGCAGAGGCGTATTTCTGATTCCTCCACTCTCACGACAATGCCTGCAACATGGGCATAAGGGAGCGTCAAAGACCACATAGGGGAACAATGTTCTACAACATGCTGTATAAGAGTGAATTCACACATTCTTTGTAGTGCATACTTCAAAGAAAAGACACTGTTGCACCTGCGGATCCTTGCAGACGGTGGCAGAATCAAAGGCAATCGGTAGTGCCTTACTTCATTATGCGTACACATTTTACTACCCTCATCATCGGACACCACACGCAGTGGAACACAAGACGAGGAGAGGATTGACATTGCCTGCAGAAAATCACTCTTTGTGGACATGCTATTCTAGGCCAAGGGATATTAGTCTTTGCATGAGATTTGACGATCTTACCGAAGTCGCAAGAGTTATTTGGGTGGGTTGCTCTCCCTTCCCCACTTGATCAATCCACTCATTCCAAGGGACCGAAAGCCAAGGCTTAAGACGCGGGTACCAAGCCTGTTACACTACACAATTAGCCAGCTCGGAACTGTTCGCGTCGTATTCGATGAAAACCAGGATTTTCGTTCAATGGCACAGCGAATCGGCATTGAGGCATATAAGACGCCGTCGTATAAGCGATGTCTCAAAGGTGTTGCCAAACATATAAGATGGGAAAATAAAGTAGTAGGTTTAAATTTCTGGTAAACAGTGTGAGGTTAGTCTTCAACAAGTGAACGGCGGTCCCACATCATTTAATGTGCGTGCTTTAAAAACGCTGCTATGATGTGGCTGCAAGGGATTCTTAGAACACACAAGCATTCGATTTGCAAGTCACTCCTGCTATGGCTAACAAAATGCCGCTCCAACTCGATCATCCCTCCAAAGCTGCAGCTCAGGCCACCCCAGGCAACAACGTCTGCCATTCCACTAGCCCGTTCAATAGTGTCAACAACTGACACTCCCTCAGCTTTAGCTTTCAACTCTTTTTGGTGTCGTTTCCTAGTCTGCTTTGTGCCAACAAACCACTCAATTTCTAAGGACTAGCCAAGCACTCTTACAATCCTTTAAGTAAATGCATTCTAAGCCTTGCTCTTACAATCTCCAAGTAGAGGGAACACGACGAGAGATGTGTTCCGTTGCTGCTGTACATACTGCACCCGTGATGTTTGGGAAGTATCGCAGGCACGAAGTGAGGGATATTTCCTGCTAACTCTTCATACATCATTGAAATGCGTGTCTCAACGATTCACATTTCGTTTCTTCAAAAACCAGTCGGTATTCCGTGTTTATTCTAGCAATCCCTTGGTTTTTATACAGCGCTGATGGATGTGTGTGCCTGACAGGACAAAAGAGACAGACAGGATATGTCTAGTTCGACACAAACGACCTTTGTGCAGCATCCACCTCCTCAGTTCGACCCATATTTGGCCTCAAATTCTCCTCTTCACTTACAGTTTCCCGTTTCGATGTGGAGCCAGTCTTAAGAAGACATGACACCTAATTAAGCAGACTTTTTAATCACCCTTCCCTCTTCCTCTTACCAACCAATGCGAAGTGACCCTCATGCTTCTCTGCACTAAACAGTGAACATTTCAACACCTCCCCCAAATAGCATCAGCAGCATAACACAATAAGGCACTGATAATACACATAAAAAAGCAAAGCCACAGTCTCAAACCACACTCTTCCAGTTTGTACAACTAGTGCTCATGCTTCCAGTGTTCTTGACAAGACCAACTCGCTAACCGAGAAGGTCCAGATCCTCCTCAGATTGCACCTTCCTCCACTCTACAACGTTCTTCACCCATCAAGAATGTCTGTGTCTCGGAGAAAAGGTGCTGAATTGTCACTCAATCGTCACGAGATGTGATTAGCAGGTTCCATTCGCAATTATGTGCCACCTCACTATACCTGCTTTGGTCGAGCTCGATTTCGCACCCTTCCAACCTGCGTCTCAGGGCAGGCGATGAAGAATGGCCAATATGCACCCTCGTAGTTCATCACGAGGCAAGAGTGGACGTAGCGACCCATGGTGTATCGCCTGAAATTGCCATAGGCTCCTACCACCTCTCCGCCACTTAATGATGTGCCTGTTAACTTGCATAGGCAGACAGATGTGTGCTGCTCGCGACCGCAATAGCTAGACTGTGCGCTGCAGGCCGCAACAAGGCTGGCCATTTCCTCGCTCAGCGCAGAACCGTTTATGGGGCACACGTACTTCCTTCTCTTTATCAAAAGGGGAGAAATTGAGAGACGCTTGGGAGTTGTTTCAATATACTGCAGCTCACCGAGAGTAGCAACTCCAACAGCCAGTTGTTCACATCTTTAGGAACCCTAGCTCACACTGCTCTCTCCCCTTCATCAACCCACTCATTCGATCCTGTGATACTCTAACAAATCTCTACCAAACAAGCCTTTAAAATCAAAACCTATGCTCTCATCGGCCATTTGACTGTTCAATAGCATCTACAAACAAAGCACATGTGCTACTCACCATCATCTCTCCTGAGTATTCCCTACGCATCCATTCTCCAGCCTCCTCAGTTACCCAACTATCTAGTCGACCGACTATCCTAGTCAGTGGTAAATCAGAGGAAGACAGGGGCACCAACTCACAGCAGTAGACTCTCCCATGTTGCCAATGGAGACAATGACATCATAGCGACTCGGATCACCATTTGACACTGTCTCCTTTGTGCTTTTTGTCGAGCTTGCTCTGCTCACTGATGCGGCATTGCTTTGTTGCACCTGCTGGGCAAAGCCAACAATGCGTTGGGATTCGAAAAGGCCATGTTGATTGCAGCCGCCACCTTGTTGTCACGTACTCCCACCGCTCGTTTTGCCTAAGTACGAAAAAAACCACAAACAAGCTTTAATGATAGGCAGGCGCCTTCCCACGCGGTGGTTTGTGCACGTCTTTCTGGTGTCCTCCAGTAGACGGACGCTAGGAACGCGCACATACGCTACTGATATAGGATAAGTAGCACTGGACCATTTGGACCTTTCATTTCTTCTATGGTTGGGTCTCTGCGCTGATGGTGTGGTACTTCGCTTCCGCTGCGTACACACGCAACCAGAAGACTGAAAATGATATTTCATAGCCAGAATCTTCATAACAGTGAGTCTCCACTCTTCCCACCATGCCCGCCTCCACGTCTACCTCGTCTCGCCAAGCTCACCCATTCATGCCCATTCATGCCCATTCGTGTCTTTTCCTAAATGGAGTGGTGTTGTCAACCTTCCACTCTCCTACATTCGGATTCGCGAATCTACTCACAGTAACAATGCATGATTACATGACAATTGCCTTCCCCATGTGAGTGTTTTAACACACTAAACCACTACTTTATGATGGTTGAAGGAGGCGTGGTAGCCAAATGCTATTATATTGAGATCACTAGACCTGTAATGGGATTTTTTGAACAAAAGGAGGAGGGAGATGAAGATGGATGCAACTCACAAGATCCGCCATAATATCCACTTCAGGCAGTGCAGCAAGGGAACCCGTTTCAACGGTAACGCTAGAAGCAGTAAGGGGAGATGTTGTGACCCCAGGGATGGGCACATTGAAATCACAATCGTCCAAATGTTTCATCAGCCACCTTGATAGGCATCCAGACAGGCGTCGCATGTAAAGCCCACGCTCTGCAGTTGCTCCACAACAGTCTCGTCTGCTGCGACTCTTGGTCACTGGTTCCATCTAGCAGATGCAATTATGGCTAACCAAGTTCAAATGGTCAAAAACCAAACATGCTTCATGACCCATTGCTGTTATCCTTGAGATGAATCAAATATTGCCCTATCATAGTTCATTACAAGGGTAGTGGAAGATAGCGAATGGAGCAGGAGAGGCAAGCGCCATCACTTCAAGGCACGGGGAATGAAAAGGCTTATCACAGACAAATGCCTCCAACACAGGTAGTCCAGCAAGAATGCATTGAACAAGATCTTCTAGACACATCACAACCTCTGACTAGCAAAACAACATCGTAAACCCTTCCTTTCCTGATTCAGACCTGATTAGTATTAGCTCAAACACTGCTACGAGGACCGACTAGAAAAGGCAATCATCACGGGTGCCATCTATGAAGCCCAAAACAGAATACGGCCATTTAATTTTCCCCTTACTTAACTACGTACTCAGCTTCGGGAGACTTTTCAAGCACCTACGAGTTAGTCCTCATAGTGAGTGCATCAGATTCTACTAATGTCGCCTCAACTGGCGGTCGGTCCTCCAGCCAGAACTTGTGGTAGCAATACATCTTCAATTACAACTTCTTTAGGCGTTTTCACAAGCATCTCGAACTCCTTTTGGCAAAATGATGGGGAACTATGGTTAAAATAGTTGTGAATGTTGCTCACAAGTAATCTCAACTCTATACGGAGACCAGTAGGGACAGAAACAGCAGGTAAAACTAGCCACTTAAGCAACTAAAACTGCTACCAACCCAAAACCCAACAAACTCAAGACGTAATAAGAAACCTCAATTTCCCCTACTAGGCATAGCTTCATCGTCAGGTTAAAGCCCACCGCGAGCACGCAAAGCAGACAGCTCCAGCCACCATCCACATTGTGGGCGTCCATACAACGCAGAACCTGCGTCTAGCTTGGCCTCAGGTCCAAGTCAGCACCTTCAGCCCTTCCCTACGCCTCCAGTCCTAAGCCTCCACAAACGACTCCGGGTGAAAATCAGTATGGATTCCCATAAACGAAACTATCTTCAGTGCTTGCGTGAACGCGAAATAACTGTTCAACTCACTCACAACTAGGATGGAAGGCAAAAGGACATGACTAGGAATGCAAAAGTGAAAAACCAAGTGGCGATGGTGAACAGGCACAAGATAGTGCTCCCACTATTAGCGATGAGCATACAGGCTCGCTATCATCTCTCATCTTCCTTTCGCAAGATCCTCAACTAGCACATAGCCTCTGATGCCGTAGAATTGACGAGAGGTTTCAGTAGGGATGCAAACAAATGCGTTCTTAGTTGTCTACCAATTTGATGACCAGTGCGACTGGATTGTGAGCGTTTCCCTACAGCACCGACTAGGCTGTGATGGCCGATGTGAGATGCTGACGGAGGAGAGAGCTGAGGACGCCTCTTAAATGGGGGAGGGTGGTGCAATGCTTCTAGCCTTCAGCTCCCCTGTGCGTCGGTAATGCATAGTCTCTCCCG
>LWMJ02000308.1:0-27755 GCA_001693035.2 Taenia asiatica
TGCTGTCGAAGTTGTTGGATTGTGTGGAGGGCGTCATGGCAACGGTTCGCCAGGACAAGCCGAGTCGTATGTTTAGTCGACACTAAAACCTTACGGAAACCAGTGAGGAGATAACACTGCTCGTGCGGGTCGTTCTGCCCCTGGCCACGATGTGAGTACGGAATTGAAGTCGATCCAATCAGACTAAAAACGACCCAGTTCAACCAGCTATTCTCCTTTCCTTCACCTCCAGGCTCTTCACCAAGTTCTTCCCTCTTTTGCGCCTGAAGACTCGCTGTTTCGGTGCACACGTCAATGTTACTGTCTCCTGTCTCAAATGCCTTATCGAGTGCCTCGATGTCAAAGCCATTGTGAGGATCAGCTACGCAGAGGACTTTGCTCGGGTCCGTCTCATGCCATTCTTCTCCCTCTATGCGGACGACTTGAATCTCATCATCCGAAATCTCAACTCTGGAAGGTACTCCCATATCAAGGTGGGTTAGCAAACCAACAAGCAGGTTCGGTTCTACTGTTCTGCTTTGCCAGGGCACTGTTCGACTTGGGGCCTACAGCATCGACTACCTCCACATGATCCTCCTACCGCCATTGAAGACGATGTTTTAACACATTATCAAGACAGGAGTGGGTGAGGACCTGCTTTTGTGTCATCTGCAGGTCACTTGTTACCGCATTCTCAATGCCCTCTACGTGTTGGGAACGACTGGTCGAAAGCACGCCAATCGACCCAAACCGATGGAAGAGGTGGATCGGTGAGAAGGACGTTTTTACCTCGCATGACATTGTTGCTTCTGAAGGAGAGTTGATGGGTGGGTTTTTTGTGTCCTCTTTTAGACACCGACAAATGCTGGGTGTATGTCTGGCTGCGCTGACCACCTATTTCCCGGTGGCTTTCCTTGAGCCCGAAATGAGAGCCTACAATCCAAGATTAATTGCACATGATACAACGGAGGCCGACTACACGTTCGAAGCTAGAGGTAAGTCCGTGTAAACCAACTTGTCAGCTCGATCAAATGGCCGTAATCAGTGTCGAAAAATTGACGCCCTCAAGTGCTGAGTAGTGCCTTCCATCCCCTGACGTCACTTCTGCCTTTTGGACCTGCTTCTAAGGATTGGCAAGAATCTGCCTTCTCTCTACAAAATCATTGATGACATCGTCCACCTAGCCGAAGCCTCGTCCAGTGGCACTCAAGAAAGCCATCTCACTGAAGTCACCCTTCCCATGTTATGCTCCTACCTGTCGGTCTGGTGGCGCAAAAACCTTGCTCAGCGACAATACGCGCACCATCGACCAGGCCCAAAGGCGGCCTCCTTCTTTTCCGACAATGAAGAGTTTCTGGCCGCTGTGGATGCTGAAGGTAGAGGGTTGCTTGAAATTGGAAGCGGTGGTGGCTGTGGAGGTGATAGTGGCAATGGTGGTGGAGACAATACTGATGATGACGATGATGAGGAGAAGAAAGGGGGTGCGGCCACCGGTCCAATCACCACAGTGACAGCGGATCTGATATGAACCGTGTTTTGGGATCAATGTTGCAGTTGATCCAAAATAATATTGACAATGGCACTGCGCCATGGATGGGGAGGATCGCAGGTAGGTTCTGGTGGGGAGCCTCCTGAAATCTGCTTTCTTATCTCACGATTTGCATTGTGTTCCATTGGTGGTGTCCGCAATTTTATTCTAATCCTTGATAAGAAGAACCAATGTAGGCGGGAAGAGAAGGGCTAAGAGGTAATGGGCGTGGTTGCAGAGGTTGAAGTCCGTGCAAGCGTTAGCTTTCGGCTTTCCCCTTGCTACCACCACAACGCAGTGGGATGTTTAGGGAACACGAAGGTGTTTGAGCCGAGAATTCCCTATCGATATTACAGGTCGTGAAGAAAGTTGGTCAAAATACCAGGTCCTAGAAACAGAAAGGCGTCATATGTGCCTGACGGTATGTCACTGAGAGTACTAGTACCACCGTTTTCCATCACATCCTTTTTGATACCTCTCTAAAGAACGAACACAACACATTGTTGGCAATGCAACCGTCGACATGCTTGAGAAGTACTTCCTCCCCGTCTCAGAGCGCCTCTTGCATCAGGCTTCCACTTTGCAAAATTAGGAGAGCCGTCTGGGTGAGAGATTGTCATTTGCATGTGTGTTTTAATTTCTCCTCACAAGCTGATCAAAAGGATACCTCAACCGCCCCTATCCAGGTAAAAAGACAGACGAGGAGGGCGATTTGACTGCTGCCTGCAAGTTGCTAGTGCGCAATATGTTCGCTCTGTATCCCCTCCTCATCACCTTCGTCGACCAATATCGTGCCGAGTGGCTTAAGGAGCCCACCGTGGAGACGGATAGACTCTTCAGCGCTGTTGCCAACCCTTTCCTCATTTGGAATGGCTCTCCAGTAGGCAATATTGCAACCATTACTGTGACCGAAATTACAAATCATTCCTTTACCTCCCTCCATATTTGACAGAACTCCAAACGAGAGGAGGAGACATTTGTTGGAAGTCATGAGTTGGATACTCTGGCGCTAATAATGCCGACTGCAGAAAGAGGCTCGATCTCTACTGATGTTGCGCCTCGCACCCTCTCTCATCATCACACTAGATCTGGTCAGTTTGGATTGGCTGGTTGGGTGGCACTTGTCTGGTGAAAGAGGGAAACATTCCCCTAACCTCGGTTCTTTTATTCTTCACAGGTTAGGCTTTAATAAAGCGTCTCCTTCCAATTGGTAAGTTAATGCACGCGTCTTAGCTACAGAGGTACGCATCCCCCACCTTCCCATTGCTCCCTTCTACCCCTTTCTTAGCTCTATGCGTTCTCGGTGGCAGGCAGCAAGAACTGGTCCAAAGAGCTAAGCGGATGTTCCCAAAGGTTAGCTCACCTTTCCCTCCAGGTTATCATTACTTATTTTTAAGCAAAATTTTGCGTCCTAACGGTTGACTTATCTGCTAACTAATTGCACTACTAAAGTAGTGAAGAGGATCATTCTCCAATTGGGTTTTATTCATTTCTCTTTTACTTACTCTTGCCTAAGTGCAAGGATCAAACGCGCCGGTAATTCCGTCACCTTTGTTTGTCACTTGTTTTCATTTTTTTCTGTTTCAAACATTTGATTCCTCCGTTTTATCAGTCTATTTATTCCCATGTATATGCTACTTACTATTATCCATCCGACACACCGACACCAAAGGCGAAATGAGCACGTATTTTGCTGATCCTCATCGAGAGGTGATGTAGTGACTGGTGCTGGCAGTAGCCATATTTGCATGGCCAAGTTAGATTTGTATTTTATAGCCTCCTAATTAGCTATTTTGTGTATTTTCGTGTTCCCTTCTCTCCCTCTCCCCTAGCTGCATTTCAATTGGTTAAAGTTGTCGTTGCTAGACGTCCTTGCATCTAATTGGGCGGACTGCCCATTTTCAGCATGAGGTAGAAGTTTACGTCATAGAGTACCTTCGATGCGCCCCAGACAAGGACAAAGAGGTGAGTGCTATTCGAGTGTGCTGAAGCAGGGCTCTTCCATCCCATCATGTTGATTGTTGAATGCTTTCAATCGGAGACGAAGACGTACCGATGGCAGGAGCTGCTATACGGCAAGATCGAATGATCGCTCTGACTGAATGTCACGACGCTTTTGGTGTATCCACAAAAGAAGAGGTCATCAACCGCATAATGGCCTTAGCCAAGGTCATGCATGTGCTCTACCTCGTCAACGTAAGTAACCAATGCTGTGAGACGATGAGAAAAAGGCACATCTATCTGGAAACGACAACACTTCCCAAAAAACTTGCTTGGGTAAGAGCGAGAACGATGAAATTAGTGGCGGTAGCGGTAGCGGCAGTGGTGGGAGTGACGAGGGCTCAGCAGAAGAGGGCGAAGGAGAGGAGGGACCCACATCCCAAGAACAGAAGGAGGAGGAGCAGAAGCAGCGTCTTCTCTTCAAACAAAATCGCCTCTCCGATCGTAGTGCTGCAGAAATGGGTCTCTTCGAGCTTGCCGCCTCTAAAGGTAATATAATTTTGCTTGATAAAACCGCTTTACTGGTATTTAATCAATAGCGATGAATTGGCGACTTTTTTAGGCGAAGCCACACCGGCGGTGACGGCCTCTGTGGAGTTGGACAGAGCTATTCCCTTGGAGGGGAATTCTTCTGTGCAGAATCGAATGCTTGCATACTTGGCGGAGAAACGTCTCACGGGCCTCTTTACGAGCTTGGCTGGACCCATGCAGAACTGCTCAGTATTGGATCTTGATGCGTTTGAAAGGTCAGTCTTTGCTCTCGTTTCGACCAATTGAGATAAATCAGGTACGTGATGTCGCCACTTTTCTTTTCTACAGATGTCGAAAGGCTGAAGGACAGGCAATAGGTTTGTCAGACATGGAGGGCATCACGACTCTCTACGATACGGACTTCACTTACAAGATCTTCCGACTTCTCCAACTCGTTTGCGAAGGTCACAACTCAGGTAACCAGCACTCAGCAGTGGATGGTGATAGCAATCCGAGTGGAAGTTGGTGGCTGTAAAATTTTATCGAATCGTCGTATGATGCATGCAAAAGACTGCGAGGTCTTGAAAAGAACCATTACATAGCCTCCGGTTTTTCTTTTGAAGCCTTCCATGACTATTTGCGTACCCAGTCAAGCAGTATGACTTCAGCGAGTCTGATCATCAGCACGGTGGACTACTTGTTGCGTCTACAGGAGTCCATCATGGACTTCTACTAACACTTCTCCAACAAGCCCGTCATCGATGACCCGGGTCATACGAACCTCATCAAGGCCATCAAAATCGGCAAACAACTCTTCTGCACACTCACAGAATCCATTGAGATGATTGAGTGAAGTGGACCACTCAAATGTTTTCAGACAGAGTAGCTGACAATACGCCTTAAAAACAAGGGTTTTGAGTCTGAAGTGCTTTCAAAAGCTTTCTCTTTTTAGGTCCTTGTCAGGGTAATCAGCACGTGTTGGGTAACAGCCGGTTGTGGGATGCAATCGCCGGCTTCTTCTACCTATTCGCGCACATGCAGGACAAGTTGAGCAAGGATCCTGAGCAGCTGGACCTTCTGCATGAGTTTCTCAACCTCCAGACGGAGATGATGATTGTGCTACTCTCAATACTGGAGGGCAATGATGTTAATGGATCTAATGGACGTCAGATGGTTGATACACTTGCCGAGTCCTCGGCAAATTTTGAGGTGAGTGAAAACTCTCAAAGAAAGGTGCTTATGCAGTGGATAAGGAGGAATCGAGGAAATCTGACAATCAATCGGTGCTGAAGACTGTAAGAAAGCATGAAAATTATTCGCCTTTCCTTCTTCAGCTCCGTCTTCTATTTTGATCCTCCCCAGCCCTCACATGTTGTGGTATGGAGAGGAACCAGATCCTCGGCTGTTGCTTATTCTTACGAAAAGGCTGTGAGACAGTTAACCTAGGGGGCAAGAACAAGAAGCAATCGCACTTACCTGATGGAGCAAAGAGTCCTTGTAGTCAAGCACACAAGTTCTTCCAGAGTATCGTCTCTGGGTAGTCTAGCGCCACAAAAACTAGCCATGAAGCAATAAAAAGGCCCTAGATTCTGTCAGAAATGATGCATTTCGTAGGTATTAGTCGAGCAAGGGTGTTGTGTCCTTCTAATTTGGATGAAAAATTGACTTCCAGGAGTTCACGGAACGTTTCTGCAATCCAGCTCGTGACATCGGTTTCAATGTGGCGCTACTACTGACAAGCCCCTCTGAACATATCCCCGGTGATATTTGGTAAGTGTCGCTGCGAAAATTATGCGGCACTGGTCTTCGTCGAGACTTGGAAAGTCTCACATACTTTCCCCTTTCCCAAACAGCTTGGAACGGCTTTTGCAGAAAGCAAAGGGCATGTTGGAGATGTTTGACCCTCTCCTGGGCCGCATCGAAATCACCAACAAGGAGGGTTGCATAGAACGTGTCTACTTTGAGGTGCGGCAGGAGGACATCGACCAGTGGGAAAAGCCTGAAATCAAGGAGTCCAAAAGCACCTTCCTTCACTCGGTGGTGGGCGAGAGTGGTGATAAGGAGAAACTTGAGTGTTGCGTCAATTTCGCCGAGGACACCATCTTCGAAGTGCAACATGCTCAGAGCATCAGTGGAGCTGACGATAACTTGCAGATCAGTCGGGTAGGTGTATCCGACCAAAGCAGTTGTAAATTATCTTCGACTACGTCGATTTTCCAATCGTTTAAACGTTATGACAACTGTGACTGCTGAAGATTTGTCTCATTCCACTAAAGGCAACTGACATCACGCTGGAACGAGGAACCTGAGCAGCAAAATGAATTCCTAACCATCCAGGCATTAAGTGCCCCAAATGCAAAAAATCAGAAATTAAATTTTCCCATTAAAATGCTCAGCACTTTCCCTGAGTCTCTAATGACAATCAATATATTGGATCTGCGGTTCCCATGACTGGCGGTGACTAGCGCAAAACTTAACCTCACTTTCTTTTATCGCCCACTTTAGGTTGTGGCATTTCGCAATCTCCTCGAGGCCACTCGACTCTCCTCCGTCTTTGCATTTATCGGCACCCTCACCTCCTTCCTTAGTCCCCACCATTTATGGAACTATAGGAGCAGTCCCCGACAGATGTCATTCGTGGATGTCATTACAGGTATCCTAGGCCTCATTACCGGTCTCATGATCGGAGCTTTGTGTCAGGTGAAGGGAGTTATTACCGTTGTGGGTCGTTTTGTGATCGCATTGACGTCGGACCCAACTGAAAAAGCCTCGACAGCCTTAAAATTGCCACCACCACCGCAGTCGATGTATCCAACAGTGCCGCCGAGTGTCGGATGGAACCAACCGGCAATGCTCTTCAATGCGATGCGGACGGATGGAGGTAGAATGGAGGTGAAGCTGAATAAGGAAGAAGCAGAACCACCTGACCTTGGGGCCACCAATGAGGAGGAGAAGAACCCCAAGGATCTTGCAAGCATTCTTCAGGTGGGCAATTTTAACAATCATAGTAAGAAATAATTTCTTAACCATTTGTTTCTTTTCGTCAGGACTACGAATAGTACGGTCTTTTGCGAAAATAATTTTAGATCAGTGCATTTGTTGTTGAATGTATATTTTATGCACAAATTTTTGGCCTTTTTTTCACGACCCATCGATCCTATGACTAAGCATCGTTTTGGCATCATCTTTTTACCCTAGCCACAAACTCAACTAATTTCTTGCTGACTTTTGGACTTTTACATCCAAACCGTTATCAGATCAAGGACCAGAAAATTGTTTCGTGCGTTCGGATTTGTGAAGTCATTACAAGCGCTAGAACCAGTCATTATTTACTGTGACAAACCACACAAGGCAAATGCTACTACCAGGTGCGGAAAATATGGTGGAAAAGGAGTGAATGTTTGACCACACTAATGTTTTTGAAAAACCAATTTAAGTAGATTGTGAACTGTAGGGTGCAACTGAATGCTCACCCACTTTTACTTCTTTTCTAATTAATTTTCATTAAGTAGATTAAATTATTCAGTGAATATCCGTTTAAATCCCCGTGGAGCTTATCAGGAAAAATTTTCATGAGCCAATTAAAGCATTTTCGGGTTTTAAGCTCTGAATTCGGAATAGCAAATTTTTCTCATCGGGACATTTATTTTCTGGTCAGCATCCTTGGTTTGCGTTGGAGACGAATACGCGATTCCGAGGCCTTAGCGACGGAAGAAATTTTTTGGAAGGTTTGTGCATCACTAATAATTTACTCTGATTGTATTTTAATTTTTCGAAATAAATTAGACCCCGTAAAGCGCAATTTAATGCGCTTTTTTTTTCGTAGAGATCTAATTAGTTTCCGTTCAGTAGTATAATGTGTTAATCAGTAAATATTTTTTCAAGACCAGATTGTGTTATTTTTGGGCTCCGAGCATTAAGTCTAGAATTGTGTATTTTTTTTCTACTGAGGCCTTAATTTTCACTAGCCAAAATCCCGTGCTTATGTTTGGACGAATTTTTTTTGAGATCTTAGCAACGAGTAAAACCATTTTAGAAAATTGGCGAATAATTATTATTTCCCTCTTATTATTTTTAAAATTTATGATGAAGAAAATTAGGCGCTTAATTACCATAGCAGTCATCACTGTGCCTTCTCCAACGTCCAGTCCTCCATTTTCTGCTCTAATTTTAAGAGACTCGTTAAGTTTTGGAGGCATATTTAATCATTTTTATATCATCATTTATGATATTCGCTTATCCAACATCCTTCTGATGTTGCTTGTCGCATTGGGCGATTTGGAGGTTCTGGCGTCCGTTCCGTCATTCCTCTCCGGTTGCTTCTTGCAGTGAATGTCTGCAAATTTATGATCCTACTCCAAAAGTGCTCAATCTCTCTGTGTTTCTCGAATTTACTTATCAAATGACAACATCTGATGAGGTTTTTGTGTTTTTTTGTGTCTAAACTCGCTTTTCATTTGGAGCTCAAGAATTCCCTATCCTCCGCCCCGCTTGCGATTCTCGATTTCGCAAATCATCTTTTCCAGCCTTGTCAATTATCTACTTCAAGGCATCCATTCACTTTGGAGATGTTTTAAAAGTATTACTAAGGACGTATCCTATCTAACTCCTTCCACTTTTGCTTGTTTCCTGAGTCTTAAAAACGACCACACTCTGCAAACTCCACTCCGGAATCAAAGGTATTAGTCGCTTCAGAGATCCTACAACATCTTTCCTTCGACAATCTATTGATTTTTTCATAACCCCATCAAGAAAAAAGAATGTTGGCTTTTGTCGGAGGAGGAAGAACAGCTGCTGGAGCGCGTGGACTCCTCAAAAGTGGAGGCCTTCACGGGAACCACCTCAACGAAATCATCCACTCCCACCAGCACTAGTTCGAATGTCGGAGAACAGAAGGATATAGCTCCAGTCACTAAGAAGGCACAAAATATGAGCACGCTCATTTGCGCTTTCCATGCGTTTTCTGCCATTCCAAGGGGACGCAGAAAGAATGCATCAAAAGTGTTATTCACTAAGTGTCCCTTTCGTTCAGTCAGATTTCTTGCCATGCGAAGGCAACTTTTGCTAGCCTTACAATTCAGAAACACCGCATGTGCTCATGTATGCGGTGTTTTTCAATCTCTTGACAATCTTATTTTTCAGCATACTTATTAGCATTTTAGTAGCAGGTTGAGAGTCGTTACAATTGTGAAGTTTTGTTTTTATGAAGCTTTATATTACCACTGACTGCCCGATAAGACTGTAGGTTTACATGACTGGCGCTAGAGGTGTCCTGATCCTGCTCTCTCCCTAAAGTAGTGCCTTAAGTTTGGTGCCGTGTGTGCCATTCACTTGAGTTGTAAAACTCATTTTTATCACGTTTTTGCCATTGAAGTGAGTTCTCTTTTAATTTTAATCGGTAGGCAACTACAGGCATGCGCTTTTCAGTAAACATGAATTCTGCGTACTACTAGTCTTTGCTGTAGGACCAAGTCCTCAGACACTGGAGCAAGAGAGCACGGAGGAGCCCACAGTCGTAAAACAGAAGCCCATTCCAACCTCCACTTTCCTTACTTCGATTTTTGCGCGCAACTTTTATCGGTTCGAATTGGGTGCTCTTATCCTTGCCTTCATGATCAACTTCCTCCTCCTCCTCCTCCTCCTCCTCCTCCTCCTCCTCCTTTTCCTCCTTTTCTACAAGGCGAATTCCAGTTCCCTTTTATACACTACAAGCCATTCTTATTCAAAGTTCTACCAACTAGGGTTTCCACCGCTAGATTGAAAAACGAGGACACGGTGCAGAAGGGGTGGCACAGGAGGCCGCAATTGGCGCCTCGTTTGTCACATCAATCACTGACACCGTCTCCAGCATCGCGGACTCCCTTCAGGACACAGAAGTCGACGTAGGATTAGAGAAGGAAGAGGAGTGGATTACGTTAGCTGAGTCAGCCTCGTATTTGGGTCTATTGTTCAAGATACTCGCTATTGCTCACTCAATCCTCTCCATGAGCATGCTTGTTACTTGCTACTTCTTGAAGGTGAGTAATCCAACAATCGATTTCTCAACTGTCGAATTCTCGAACTTCAATGGCTCCCGCTCTTTACTGCTAGG
The DNA here is from genome assembly GCA_001693035.2 of Taenia asiatica. Taxonomy (NCBI): domain Eukaryota; kingdom Metazoa; phylum Platyhelminthes; class Cestoda; order Cyclophyllidea; family Taeniidae; genus Taenia; species Taenia asiatica. The sequence goes on from LWMJ02000308.1 coordinate 10,071, forward strand.
TTCCCCTCGTTATATTCGAATGGGAGAAGGAAATATATCGAATGCTCGAATTCGAAGGCATTTGGATAGCTGAACAGACTTCTGATGAGAGGTTAAGAGCTCAATGGGACAAATTGGCACTTTCCAATCCCAGCTTTCCCCACATGTACTGAGATAAGTTCGTTAAGAAGAAAGTTCTCAAAAAGTATCGAGAGCAATACGACCAACAGCAGATAAAGCGACTTCTTGGAATAAAGACTGGCTGTAACAACGGAGGTAGCAGTGGAATTACCTCAGGTGGACGCCCCAAGGAGGTCTTGAACAGCTGGTTCTATCCAACGTGGCTTCAGGAGATGGATCTACAATACCTGCTTTGGAAGTTGAGTGTCATCTTCACAGATAGTGTGGGTTGCCAGTGATTCCAAAGTCGGTCTACGCAAAGGAGACAATGCTCACACATTTTCTATCTATTTAGTCGTTTCTATACCTTATGGTCAACTTTATTGTCTCTCTGCTGGGAAATGCAGACTACTTCTTCTTTTCACGCCACCTACTGGATGTGGCTATTTCATTCAACACACTGGCCACCACTGTACAACCGGTTACATACAACTAAAACAGGTAGGTCACAATTTATTACATTCTGGTAGCTTGGCGCATCACGTGGTGGTCTTGTGTAGGTCGTGTCTGACATCCTGTTTCACCGACCCCGTCATCATGATGAAGTGACTAGTTTGGTGAGATTCCAACTGTTTTGAGGCGTATTTTGGACTGACTATCAGGCTTAAACATTTCGATATGTGACCAACACTGAAACCAAACTATTTTTGCTAATCCACTGTGGATGCACCCTCTTTATAGCCTTTACAATTAACGCTGGGTAGTCTCATTTCATTTAAGTAGTCATTGGCATAAACGAATTCATTTAAGAGAAAATCTATCTTTTAAACCCTTAAATTGCAGTTTAAAAAAATCATAGTTGGTTAAGGCATTTCGTAGCTTTCCAGTGTACCTGTTAACGAGATTCTAACCCAACTATGCTTTGCTTTGTCTGTCGCATGTAACGGAAGCCGCGATCTTTTGGCCCTTAGTTATTTGGAAATGGTGATTGCGAGTGCATCCGTGTATTTTACACCTACAACCCCAGGTGTAATGACCACGTGGTGCCATATCCAAGCCTGTCGCGCCACATCCACGGGGGTGTGAATGTAGCAGATGATGACCTAAGGCTAACGCAAGCATTTGCTCAAAACTCGTTTACCATTTCCGACGTGACTGGGTCTTTACATGGTAATACAAATCCACCCATGCGGGTGCGACTTTGACCGACATGGATTCGGATGTTCTTGAGGTACAAAGTTGATAAAATTGTGGGCTACATGATTAAGGAACTAATCCATGGTAAAATGTCTAAGACTGAGCCTTCAGCATTTGAAGCGTAACAGCGGTGGTCACGGAGTGAGATTGATACCTCTATTAATTGAGAGAGGCAGACTTCGATCCATGAGCCTGGAGGATTCGTGTCAAGACACCAAATACCCTTAAAATTTGGTTCGTGGGTAGCTGCTGATAGGAAGGAATGCCGAGTCTGAGGGTCCCTACAGCAAGGAAACTCAACTTGAAAGCAGTTGAGGGGCTGTCTACTGCTTTTACCCATCCGGACCTTCCGATGAATCCCTGCATCGAATGAGCATTAACGTAACCAACCTTCGCCTGTTTCAGCTCGTGGTGACGGACATGTTTACCTCAGTTGTGATCTACCTTTACACTGTCATCGCATTCAACTTCTTCCGCAAATTCTACACCAAAGAGGAGGATGGAGAGAAGGAATACAAGTGTAATGACATGTTGACTGTAAGTAATTTCTCTGTCATCCCTCTCATTTCCTCTTTCTCCCGATGCAGCAAACGCTATTTGCTCTCTCCTTTTGCTTCCCCTCTAGTGTTTCGTCTTCCACCACCGCACGGATCTGCAAGCAGGTGGTGGAGTTGGAAATGAGGTTTAACCACCCGATGGAGACGCACATGAAGCGCTACGGATCCTCTTTGACATGTCATTCTTCTTCTTTGTCATTACCATCCTCCTTGCAATTATTCAAGTTTTGTGCCTCCCCTCTCTTCTCTTGATTGGAGCCAATCATTTGGATTGTTAGGAGAAGTTGTGTCAGACCTTTAAAGTTTTGGCCAATTTTGTTGATTACTAGATTCAAGCTATCCCTCCGTATTGACGCTCTGTTGTCTATCCATGTCTGACGTGGTTTCCTCGATCTTTTCTCCACGAATTTTTATCATATTAAGCGCCGTTTTACCGCCTAATCCACTTCGATTCAAACCTGTTGGATGTCCTGTTTTTCTCATTTATCAAATAATTGCTCATCTTATGTGGAGGTGGAAGTTTGGCTTCAATCGCACCGTTTAATTGAGTGTAAAATTGTCCACTGAAGTCTAATTTTTCACAAGGCAATTATAGCCTTGCCATTTGGAAATTGTGTCGGAAGGCGTTTTCTTCTGCTCTGATGCTACGAGAGCTGTGGAGCTTTTACCGCACGAATGCGTACACGAATCAACCAGTTGGGAGTGCTTAAACCTCTTGGCTAATTTAAAATGCCTTCTTTCGGGGCGAGACGATGCCTTGCCATAATATTTCGCCATTCGGTATGNCAACTGCACCAACTACATATAGGTTCACTTGACTCTGCGAGCGGCTAAATCGAGGCTTAGATATTTTGACCGAACACGTGGGCTACGACACGCAAGGATCGAACCATCCCTCAAGTCTAATCCATCTAAGCTCCACCTCATCAGGACCAGCATTATTGATGATCGACTCGCCCACCTTTTGAATAGAGGGACTCTCAGTCTTCCACCCTGTCTAGTTGTCACCGAAATTAATGAGGGGAGGGAGAGTGGAGCCGTTGACAGTGATTGTCGCGTACTTCGAAGTGGCATTAGCCTCGTGTTCTTAACATTCGATGCGTGTTAGATTCTATGCCAATTAGGTGGGTTTTGAATTGACGTGTTTTATTTTTGACCACACTGTTAGTCGTGTCCACCGAGTTATGCGGAAATATCTACCTTACGTAGGTACTTCCTCATGCACATCATCAACAAACCCGACACCGAATTCACCGGTCAGGTGGGTTTACACGTATAATGTTGTTATTTGTGTGTACTCTTTTTTGTTGCGCCAGAGGTGTTGCATTTGTTGTTGTGTATTCGTATGAAACTGACCACTGTGACATGAACCCGGAAGTGTACGATTCTGCGTGTTACAAGATGACGAAGCAGCAGACAGAGTAGGCTTCGAACTTCGAAGCGTGTAGAGCCTCAGAATGGATGGTTTGGTAATTAGCTGTGAAAAGGATCCTCATCGCTCAGCCCCCAAATTTCGTGATGGATGCACACTCAGAGCTGTAGGCGACTTTTCAGGCTTTAGACGTACGAGAATTAGTTGTCATCCCTCATGAGTCAAACTCATGTCTAACGGTTGAGTATGGCATGACATCATTGAGAGTAATTGTTTTGAAACGATTGACGATATCAGAAGTTTTTTGTGTTCTTTAGGAGAAATACGTATGGGAGCTTTAACAACAACGCTGTCTGGACTTCTTCCCCATCGGAAGCTGTTTCCGCAAGCAGTACGAAGAGGAATTGCAAGTGAAGTAGTAGCAAGGGATGCCTTCACACCCAGGTCTTCAGATACCGCCTTTCGAAACAACTCGTTGTTCTTTTTTCATCAATATTTGTCGTCGCACATAGAAAATTGGTGTAGTAGAGAGCAGTACCTCGATCCCTTGCATTACTTTCGAACTGGCTTATCGCCTTTCTCCTTTCCCCGACTTACTTTTGTTATCATTGGCCTAAATCACGCCTCTCGTCTGGAAAAATACACTCACTGCTTAATATTGGTGAAATTTTTTCACTTTGTCGAAATCGAGACGGGGTTGGGGGGTGATTTCAGCGCTTGGTAGGGTTACCATTCAGAGAGGCTGATGTGACCGCCGACTTCTGCCCTCTCGAAATGGGACCAGGAGTCCGCAAGTAGCGATTACAACCCAAGCTGCATGTTGGGTAGATGATGTCGTGGAATTCCACAACTCCTTTCAGAGCAAAATTAACCTCTGGGAAAAGGGAAGTCGTGGTTCCACGGTTAAGGTTAAGTTCTATAGCACCTTTACAGGTCAAAATGGGGTCGAATAAATACGCTCAGTAAGAAAATGCAAAGTTTAATGAAATGGGCTATAAATCACGGTGTAAATTGACGCCAATTCGGTTCGCTAGTCGATAATGAATTCGACTTCCTAAAAACCATTTATGGAGCTTGATTTCGACATCACTGTGAATAAGTGGCGCTAGGTGGAACTGAGTGACGGAATTTAGACGCATTTTGTTGACGAATCACGGAATAAACTACAGAGTGATTTAATGAAACATATGAGAGGAAGAATGTAAAGTGCAAAACCCAGAAAATGCATTAATAGCCATAAAATGCGATCGAATGGAAATTACTTTAGCACCCGAATATACCCAGCCGCCAGGATGACAACCACTTAAACCTGATCTGCAAGATGGCATTACTTCCAGCCTAGAGACATTATTTGTTAAGGGATTACCTTCAACAGCTTTCAAAAGATACCAGTGTTTTGTTCAAGCTTGAGATAGAGAAACGAGCATCGAGCTACCTCACCGAACAAAGGAGATCCTCCCAACCTAGACATCCACGATCGAACACCAGCATGGCCTTGAGTTCAATCTGGACACTGCCTCAAATTGATCCCATAATGTACTTAAACCTGCTCCTCGTTGAAATGGGATTTAATTAGTGAAGAAGATATTCGTAGTTTTGCATTTGCCTCTGCCTGTGTTGAGATGATTGTGTACATCCCCAAAATAACACTATTCACAAGTAAGCTGGTTTTCTGTCCCGATCAAACTATTTCCAATTTCTCCTGGTCAAAATTTATCATAAAAATTTCATTTTTACTCATAATATAAATTGATGCCCACTGTAACTGGTTAAAAGTGAGGAGCTGCTCATTTGTGTCTAGCCTTCCAATACAGAAACAAAGCAAATGGATTGAACTATATCTTAAATGGATTTAAATGTTTAAAATCTAAGTATAATTCAGCCTAATTTATTGAGATACCTGGCTTTGGTACTTCCACAAGGGTTTTCAATAACTCTTGAAAAAGGCATTCTCTTCCAGCACATTCTAACCATCCCTTCAGCCATGCATATTTATATCGCAGGATAGTTTGCAAAAATTTGGTAATTCTTTAGCAGGAAAATCACAGAGTGTAGCGATTCTCGTTTTTTCCTTTTCTGCTTCGCACGGAAAAGGGACACAGTTACAAAGTTGCCGACCCTAATTGTCAAGAAATCTAACCGCATCAAATTGTCTTAAACGTGTTTCACCAAAGCATTGGCATTACTAGAAGACGGATTTTTAGAAACTTATCTACCTGGCCGCATCTATCAATGGACCTTTTGACACTTCAAAAGCAAAGATTTTATAGGAAATTCTGCAAGAATCTGGCATCGTGAAGTGCCGATCCTATTTGAGTTCATGTATAACCAAAAAAGTTATTTAAAACTTTAGAGTGACAAACAAATTAATTTACAAAGTTACAGCCTATTTATTAATGGGTACATCTGCTTACGACCCACCAATCGACCTCCGTTCGTTGCAACTTCAAGGCGACTTCCACCGGAAGAACAGGGAATAAGTGATTTTTCCAGTCACTTAATGAGTAAAAGTAGGGGGACAAAAGTGCAACCATTATGCGTCACAATACGTGTTTCCTCGAACAAAACTAAAACAAAATCGCGTAATCCGCCCCCCCAACAGTTGTCGCGATTACAACCGCTCAAATCCTATTGGTCTGACCCTTGAAATTGTTTTCTATTGGCTCTTATGGTCTATAAATACGATGAGTAGTTCAGTCGAAGAAGCAACGGAGAACAGTGTGGTCGGAATATTGTCATGTCCAACCTCATAATAAAAAGCCTTTTGGATCCCATCGATCCTGGACACCTCCACAATCTGACAATGTTGCAAGCCAACGGTACTGTCTATCATATTATGCTATCACTTTTTATGCGCCTTCCTGTTTGCTTACCTCTCTACCTCAAGCTTATATTCTTTTATTACCACTTTCCATCCATCGGTCATCATGAGTTGAAGGTGGACTCCCTTTCAGCTGGCACTCTCTGCAGTCACAGTGGCCTGCCTGACACGCTCACGGTAGAAGAAGCCCTACAACAATCCTCCGTACTCATTATATTTTACTGCGAGCTTTTACAATGCTTCTCATCACTTACATCGCGAAGCCGTCCCATCAACCACGCATTGACACTTAGTCGAGACAACAGTGTTGAGGTCAATCAGAATCCAATGGGATACTCAAAGTAGCACATTCGACATGAATAAGCCCTTGACCCAAATAAATGTGAAGATAGCATCTAGTTACATGCAGATGGACATGTTCTTATTCCAGTCGTTTTGTTTTTGCAGGTGCATCGAGTGAGGAACGCCCGGTTGTACCCGACGGAGGGACAAATCTGAGTCCCCAACAATCAGCCCTATTAGCTTTTGTATTTGGCTTGCAGCAGCAAGTTCGGCAAGCAACACCTCCTACGCCAAAAGAGGCTGAGGAGACGGTCTCTGCTCTGGCTAAGCCTCCAGTATTTTCACGATCCAATTCCCTCCCTATGTTTTCGCCACAGAAAAAAGATGGAGGCAAACAAACGCAATTGAATGCTCCGCCACCAAAGCAGCTGAAAATTAATGAAACTACATTCAATAAACCGGATACCTCAAGGGGAATGCCTATGTTTCCTCCACGCGGTCCTCAATCGACTAGCACTCCAAAGCCTGTGCCAGAACAGACATCCTGCATCGATTTGTCTTTGCATCCAAAGCAAGGTGGAAGCTCAGTTCAACCTCGAACTACCACTACGTCGCCGATCCTCCCGGCATCAAATTCACTCGCACTGGGCGATTCGTCAAAGTTACGTCAGCAGCCGCTACAGCCACAAGTACAGCGGCCGGTCTTACCGCCAAGTACGTGTCAACAGCCTCCGGCAAATGCCCTCGCATTTCCAAGTTACACGTTTCTTCAACAACTCGCCGCCGTTTTATCTATGCCTGATGCAGTATCCATCCTCGCGCCAGTGAACGCGGGACAACTTCAGGCAAACCAGGCATTATCTGAGGCACAAAGACAAGGCAGACGCAGGATCCTCTTTACCCCGTACCAAATTGGTGAATTGCTCAAGTGCTATAAAAAGAAAAACTACATCACTCCAGCTGAACGTGAACAACTGGGGCGTCGCATCAACTTGACGGCGGCACAGGTATGCCAAGCATTAAAATGTCAAATGGACTTGTTTAATAGACAGCTACTAGTGTGTAGTGACTAAATGTCTGTGAGTGAGTGAGTGAGTGCGAGGTCAAAGCTCGTCACATGTTTGACTTTTCTGTTAGGTGAAGATATGGTTCCAGAATCATCGCTACAAAATAAGGAAGGCCGGTGGGAAGGTTTCCGACGAAGAGGCGTCTGTAACGCAGCCAAGGTTTCGTGCCGTGGAAGGAAGCGTGCCATCAGCCAACTCGTGGGACAGCAGTCTCAGTGAAGGCTACGGAAATGCTGAGAGTATGCAATCGCAACAGGGCTCCCAGCAAACAATGCCACCGCTGCAACAAGCCCCTGCACAGCAAGATCCTTATATGCTGGCAACGCAAAAGTATATGCTCAAATCGCTGGCTCAGTTGTTGGAAAATCAGCTTAACACCAAAATAGACATAAGGCAGGATGTTGAGGATGAGGAGAGAGAAAAGTGTTCGGAGCTGACAAAGCGAGTTATTGGACTTCTCTACGAAGCCTCTGCGAGCTGAAGTTAGCTGTCTTTCGTGGAATGGCCATGCTCTTAGTGTTTCACCGTCCCAACTGTTTTGGTGCCCTGGTAGTATGTGTTAATGACAGCCGCTCTGTAGTCCTTAGTTTTAATAAAAATAAATAAATAAATTGAAGTCTTTTAAAGGATCACCACCTGGGGAGCTGCTCGTGAAGGTAGAAGTTGATAAAATGGAATATTCTGGAGGCACACAAAGTTCAGGGTTCGTATGCATTTCGAGTTATGGAGCGGAACGAAAACGGCCTGCGGTTAAGTGATAGGCCTCTACAGCAGACGAAACCATCCAGTCGGAATGAAAGGTCAGCTAGGATTTTAAAGCTGGTACGGTCGAACAATGTGATTGCAATTCACTTCCATCAGCTTCACAGCTCGGATGTAAGGCACAGATCCCCATCACGAGTCGACATTGATTTGGGTGTTCGAATTGTAGCCGGTCAAGTTCTAGTTGGTGACATGCTTTCAGTTATGCTATCAACATTTAAGTGTATTCCCATAGAAGGCTGATATGCCCACTTTTGAAAGGAGGGGATTGGATGTTGCGCCTTCCCATTAAAGTCATGGGACCTCACTCAGTCACTCCAACATCGTCAGTTGTCCTCCTCTTCCTATTCTTCTTCAAACAGTGCAGCATACGCTCTCACTTCCATCGTTATGGTGGTGCGGGTCCACGCAATGCGATGCATCAAATGCATAAACGATGACGACGCTCAATCCGTGCAAGTGGTTGGAGGTAATGATTATCAAAGTTAAACGCACGCTGCATGCCAATTATAAGGCCTACAGGTCAGTTCATTTCCCAAAATCCCTCTTGTGCTAACGAAGGAGCACAATCGAAACGTCATAAGTAACCTTACAAACATGTTGTGCACCAATTCTCACAGTTAGACATCGATTTCATTAACAACGAGCAGCTCAAAGCTGCTCAGATTGAGTTAACTCCATAAAATTAGAGCCAGCTCAGCTGAGTCCAACCACATGAATTTGTAAGAGAGGGACAGGGAGAAAGACCGAGGAGGCCAATGAAGTTCTGTTAAGAGAACAAACGTCAGTGTCCTCCATAGTTTCGCGTTTATCTATCGGATGTGTAAAGCAAACCCAGACACAGAGCATGAAACACGTTTTACGCGTCCCAAAAAACTCACTTTCTCCCCAACTTATCCATAACTCGGCTGCGGCATTTCGAGCGTGATTTGCTCCTCGTTTTGGTAGGTGAGGCCGTGAAAACCGAAAACTGCATGCTTTAAACTCTAGTGTCAAAGTTATTAACCTACGGCCAGCTATGCATGGCCACTTTCACAGGGTAAATTAAGTCCACATTGAATAGACAAACCACAGCCTACACTTACGGTTCGCCACCCATTGTACTAAATCGGCTACCAATTAAGGTCAGCGGTCTTAGAATGAGCGGCCGACGCACAACCATCCCCTCCCCTACCCATCACTGGGACATCAGATGGCTTCAACTAAAGCTCGCTAAAATGACAAAAAAGGAAGCGTACGTGACATTTCGATATCCTTTCGGCTGCACGTGGATTTCGATAAGTGGCGCGAGTAATTCGTAAAAATAATTTCCCTTGCGGATCTACCCAGCATCACCCGCTTCATGATAACTGACTGTGTTCATCGGCAATGTGACGAGAAAAAGGAAGCGTACGTGACATTTCGATATCCTTTCGGCTGCACGTGGATTTCGATAAGTGGCGCGAGTAATTCGTAAAAATAATTTCCCTTGCGGATCTACCCAGCATCACCCGCTTCATGATAACTGACTGTGTTCATCGGCAATGTGACGAGGCATCAAGTCCATACCGATGACCTTCAACCCAATCTCAACGACCATAATGCATTTTCTGGCCTTGTAGTCTGCCATCCTCCAATTCAGCGACATCTGCCAATTAGATTGCGGGCCACTAAATGGAATAAGAAACATGAGTGAACGAAAAGGGAGGGTAAGAAAACGCATCGTGAATCGTAGCCGCAGTCAATGATGCACTAATTTGATGGAGGAGGACCAGAGAAATCGCTTGCAACACTTCCACTACAACACTGGTGCTCGACGCATCATCCAAGCGAAATTGAGCTGTCATTAGTTTGGAAAGATGTACGGATAGACCGATAAAACGAAGAGAGGCCAGAGTACACAAGAGAAAGGATATTTTTGAGAGAGTAAGCAGCACAGCTTGCTTAGCCATTGAAATAGAATTGTGGAATCATACTTGCTGGCTGAAGCCTAATGTGGAAATAAGTGACGTGTGCAATTACGCCTTATCACCATGACTTGACTAGTAAGTCGTCAATTTGTTGCAGGCACCTTGTGTAAGATGTTAGAGGCAGAAACTAACTTAAGGAAATCAGAACGGAGACATGTGTTTGTAAGCAGAGAAAAAACGAATGGTCTAGAAGGGAAGCCTTAAAGTTGAGTTAGGTAAAACCATCCGGTGCAAATGGAAGAGTAATTCCTTCATGAGTTTGGGGGCAATACGTGAAGGTACCACTTCGATGAGTTGCGGTAAGGCATCACTCATTTAACAACTACGCAGAATACATTTGAAATACTCCTATACTTTGACCAATCGCCGTCATAGTCATTGCCAATACTGATGTACCTTGGATGGTAACCACATAATGAATCCTGACCAATTTCATTAGGACAAAAAACAAACCTCCTTATTGACCATCAAATGAATTGGAAGTCATGAATGCTGTAGAGCCGGCGCACAGAAGGCACGTCAGCACGTGGCGCGAGGGGGGGATTAGAGCCAATTGGGTCATGCGTGCTCGCATGCTCTCCGCAAAATGGCGAATGTTTGTGACCCCCTGTGACTGCTCAGGGGTCATCTACCACGTGTCTTGAGGAAGGCTTGCAACAAAGATGAAAAATTTTACCAATTAATAGGAATTGCTACCTTTTCTTTTAAAGGAATATTTGGGAAAGTCGGAGTACACTGAATCAAACCGTGGTTCATCTCATGAGGAACGGCATTTTGCACAACAGAGGTAAGTCTGCAACAGCAGCTGTCCCACTACAACTCTTTCTTTCAATATAGTAGTCTTTAAGATCATATTTAATGAATTTCCGTTGGTTAGAGGACCGCTGGTCTACACGTCAGCGGTACAGCCCTTTATCCTTCTTCTTGGCCTAAAAGACGAAGAGATTTGGCTTTAAAGCATTTGTCATCCCGAGAAAGTCAAATCAAGGCAGACGGTCAGATGAGAGCTGAGTTTCACTTTTACTAATTAGATACTACGTAGCATCCTTATCACCTAGGGAAAGCAATAAATGACTCTGTTCTCCCATTCCAACAGCCTTACTCGAACAGCCAACCACACAGCGAACCCATACAGTTGTTTACATGGGTACTTGCAACTTGGCCTCTGATAACACTGATAGGGTTGGTTGCGAACCCATTGTTGCAACGATACGAATCCAACGACCCTTATCAGAGAAGACATGAATCAGAGGAGCCAAACCATCGAACAGTTGGTCATGCCACGCCAAACACTGAGTGAATCTTGATCAGAGCAGATTCTTCTGTCGCGCAGCAATTCGACATACCTACTACTACACTTCCGACCACGATTATTCAGAGTAGGGGAGGAACGATTATTACATGCAGTTAAGGAAGAGGACAAGGATGAGGTAGGAAGCGCAAGAGATTGTGCGATCTCTAGCGACGATACGACATTCTTTCTGGTTTTTGACTGGTCCTGCCTGTCTTTGAAACAGAGTCCTCTCTTGAACACCCTAAGAATGTTGCGGGAAGATCTATAAAGCAATAAAGTGATCATAAAAGGGGAGCCATGACAAAATGAGGCAAATGCTTTCCACCACAATTGTAGAAACACAGAGGCTAACTAACTTGACTGAAGCGAAGGTGAATGCGAGAGGTTGTTTGCTGACATGTACAACAAACTGCATGTAGTTGGAAAGCAACAAGCTAGTGCCACTTTGAGGAAGCGAGCACGTCGACAGCTGGACTTCGAGATCTACCAACGTCTGTGGGATGGGTATCACAGCTGACTCACCGCCTGATTGACTATGGTATCGAGGCGTTTTGCGAGGCACAATTTCACCGAAGTTGATAGAATGAGCCAGTTAAAAAATGTGAAGGATACTCCCAAGCAGTCACTTTGAAAAACGGTCTAAAATGGTGGACAATTGGGATCAGAATGGCCAAATGGCTGTTAGACGGTGTCAGTGGACTGCGACACCCACACTAACACCGGTCTGACCTATCCGGTTGCATAAATTCATCTACGCTCAATTTTAACATGCTAATTTTGACCTTTCCTCTTCCTTTCTTCACAAAGTAGACTGCACTCAACTTTTACCTAAAATTAGTGGCATTCGCTATTAGGATAGTGCTCTAGAATGCGCTTCCTATAACGCGATCTCTGAGGCCCGTTCGCAACAATCCTATTACCATTTTATTACCATGGTGAAGAGAAGACATGATCCGTCGGGTTCACTTTTAGCCATGAGCACCGATCAGGCAACTGCGAGTGACCTGACACGCTCTTCCATTGGTTGACGAGGCTTGTATAAACGGGCACCCGAGAGCTTGTATCTGATTGATTGACGAAATCAAAGGCAAATACTTTCAGGCCGGAATTCTGTGTGTCCAGAACTCAACTACTCCTAAAGGCATCTAATTCTTTATTATGTTGTTATCAAAATAGGAAAATAAAGCTGTTTGGCTATTTGACAGTGGCATTCAGGGTTCAGACTAACCACACGTCAACGGGAACGACCTCGGTGTTGAGACTATCGAATTAAGCAGAGGTGGTCACTTGGCCCTTCTTAAGCTAATAACAAGAACTAAGATTTATGTCTGTAGTCGCCAAGTCGATGCCGTTCTTCAGCCTCGCATGACGACAGCGCCGCTGGCGCCTCATTTGCATAGGCACGTCAGGAATCATGGCCCGTGTGTTGATTTCAAGTCTCAGTTATTCAGTGGGCCCTATGTTCTCAAGCAATCGTGAAAAGCGTATGATGCAGGAGGCATTTTGAGTGACAGTTCCAACGGCAAACCCGTCTACTCTGTGTCAAGTGGGTTAGATACAGTTGAAGGCAGTGGGTGGACAGCGACATGGATGAGTTGATATAGCGGTGGCTTTAGATGCCTTGCAGTCGTCTGCAAATCTCTGCAATTTGGGCGTCACGAAGGCGCTCACGAGTGACTTCTGGCTTTGCCTAACCTCGTGAAAAAGAGTGCAAGTATGATAAAGGAGGAGCATTTACTCAACTCTCCCAACCACTACCTCATTCGAAAGCTGTGTGTTGGTCAGACAAAGACTGAGTGTAGGTTTAATTGACATCCTCCTTTCCAACTTGCCTACCATGCATATCACCCAAACAACTTTCCTTTGAGTTATGCTTACAGCGAAATACAGTACAATCATTGGCCTAATTCAGCTGTAAGCGTATAGCAATCTCAGATTTTAGAAGCATGAAATTTGAAGCAGGTGCTGGGATTATGCCCTTGAACATGGAACCCTTTTGGCCATGCTTCTCACTGTAGGAGAGTGTGGCTCGAGTCACGGAAGAAGAAGAACTGCGTGGCGGAGACAACTACGTGCGTAGCGTCTACCAGGAGGCAGAGTTGAGCACCAGGCTCACTCGCGTCCCTCAAGCGACTCCCATTCTCATTGCTCAATTAGACAGGTTAGTGAACTCACTCTACTTCTGTCTGCTCCGCTTAATTAAAATGTCCCTGATAACCACCTTCTCTGTCCAAATAACTGTCATTTGGTATGCCTCAAGCTATACATATTACTTGAAGGACAAAAAGGGAAGTGAGATAACAGAAGTGAAAGTAGTAGAGAGAGTATGAGGTGGATATTAAAATGAGAGGTGTCAATACATGACCGTCAAAAAGGAAGCCAGGGCAGAATATGGCATCGGATTTCCACCACGACTGTAGAAACTCAGAGATCAACTGGCTTGACAAAGGCAAAGTGAATGCGAGAGGTCGTTAGCTGACATGTACAACAAACTGCGTGCAGTTAGGCGGCAACAAGCTATTGTCGCTTTGAGAACGCCTTGGTCCGCTCTGTTACACAGGCTTGAATCTCATAACGTAAGTTTGTCGACATCCCCACTGTGTGGTCTACAAGCAGTTGAATGGTCACCACAGCTGGCTTACCAACTTAGTGGAATGGCGGTGTGGGCATTTACAATCCCCTTCCCTCCCAACAACTAAGCATCAGGGGTGAAGTTATTATGGTTGGGCACAACGCCACCAATGTTGATAAAACGAGCTTGTCAAAAACTGTGAGGACACTCACAAAGGGTCGCCTTTGAAATCGATCCAAAAGGTCGAACGAGCAGAACCTCGGTGACCGAATGATTGTTAGGTGATGTCGATAGGCTGCGGCACCGACTTTGAATTTATACAGTTGTGGAATTTCACCTACGCACAATTATATTTTGTTACTTTTGAGACTATCTCTTTTACCGTTCACAAAGCAGACTACACACATCTTCTAACGGAACTTGATGGCTTTTGCTCTCACGGTCGTGATTTAAAGTGTACCTTTCTAGAACCTGCCCATGATTCCTGCCCTAATCAACCATATTGCCACCGTGAAGAGAAGACATGATGTGTCGAGCTCAATTTGTAGGCGTGAATACCGATCACACTCATTTGAGTGACCTGACGCCTTCACCCCATTGGGTGATGAGGCTTGTAAGTTTGGACGCATGAGAACGGGTCACTGACTCATTGACGGATTTTAAGGCGAGTGCTTCGAAGTGGAACTTTGGACATCTGGTGCTTAGGGACACTTGAAAGCCCTGATTCTTTGACATGTAGGGCTTGCGATCGGGAACTTTATGCTGGATATTGACATTTAGAGTGCAGACTAATCACACTTGTGTGGTGCTTCTCCTTCTACAGATTCCAAATCTGTGTCAAGTGGGTTAGATACAGTTGAAGGCAGTGGGTGGACAGCGACATGGATGAGTTGATATAGCGGTGGCTTTAGATGCCTTGCAGTCGTCTGCAAATCTCTGCAATTTGGGCGTCACGAAGGCGCTCACGAGTGACTTCTGGCTTTGCCTAACCTCGTGAAAAAGAGTGCAAGTATGATAAAGGAGGAGCATTTACTCAACTCTCCCAACCACTACCTCATTCGAAAGCTGTGTGTTGGTCAGACAAAGACTGAGTGTAGGTTTAATTGACATCCTCCTTTCCAACTTGCCTACCATGCATACCACCCAAACAACTTTCCTTTGAGTTATGCTTGCAGCGAAATACAGTACAATCATTGGCCTAATTCCTCTGTAAGCGTATAGCAATCTCAGATTTTAGAAGCATGAAATTTGAAGCAGGTGCTGGGATTATGCCCTTGAACATGGAACCCTTTTGGCCATGCTTCTCACTGTAGGAGAGTGTGGCTCGAGTCACGGAAGAAGAAGAACTGCGTGGCGGAGACAACTACGTGCGTAGCGTCTACCAGGAGGCAGAGTTGAGCACCAGGCTCACTCGCGTCCCTCAAGCGACTCCCATTCTCATTGCTCAATTAAACAGGTTAGTGAGCTCACTCTACTTCTGTCTGCTTCGCTTAATTAAAATGTCCCTGATAGCCACCTTCTCTGTCCAAATAACTGTCATTTGGTATGCCTCAAGCTATACACATTACTTTAAGGACAGAAAAGGAAGTGAGATAACAGAAGTGAAAGTAGTAGAGAGAGTATGAGGTGGATATCAAAATGAGAGGTGTCAATACATGACCGTCAAAAAGGAAGCCAGGGCAGAATATGGCATCGGATTTCCACCACGACTGTAGAAACTCAGAGATCAACTGGCTTGACAAAGGCAAAGTGAATGCAAGAGGTCGTTAGCTGACATGTACAACAAACTGCGTGCAGTTGGGTGCCAACAAACTATTGTCGCTTTGAGGACGCCTAGGTCGGCTCTGTTACACAGGCTTGAATCTCAGAACGTAAGTTTTTCGACATCCCCACTGTGTGGTCTACAAGCAGTTGAATGGTCACCACAGCTGGCTTACCAACTTAGTGGAATGGCGGTGTGGGCATTTACAATCCCCTTCCCTCCCAACAACTAAGCATCAGGGGTGAAGTTATTATGGTTGGGCACAACGCCACCAATGTTGATAAAACGAGCTTGTCAAAAACTGTGAGGACACTCACAAAGGGTCGCCTTTGAAATCGATCCAAAAGGACGAACAAGCAGAACCTCGATGGCTGAATGATTGTTAGGTGATGTCGGTGGGCTGCGGCACCGACTTTGAATTTATACAGTTGTCGAATTTCACCTACCCACAATTAGATTTTGTTACTTTTGAGACTATCTCTTTTACCATTCACAAAACAGACTACACACAACTTCTAACGGAACTTGATGGCTTTTGCTTTCACGGTTGTGATTTAAAGTGTACCTTTCTAGAACCCGGCCTTTGATGCCTGTCCTAATCAACCATATTGCCACGGTGAAGAGAAGACATGATTTGTCGAGCTCAATTAGTTGACGTGAATACCGATCACACTCATTTGAGTGACCTGACGCCTTCACCCCATTGGGTGATGAAGCTTGTAAGTTTGGACGCATGAGAACGGGTCACTGACTCATTGACGAATTTTAGGGCGAGTGCTTCGAAGTGGAACTTTGGAAATCTGGTGCTTAGGGACACTTCAAAGCCCTTATTCTTTGACATGTAGTGCTTGCGATCGGGAACTTTATGCTGGATATTGACATTCAGAGTGCAGACTAGTCACGCTTGTGTGGTGCTTCTCCTTCTACAGATTCCAACTTAAACGATCTCGATATTGAGACTGTTGTGTTAAATAGAGGCAACCACTTGGGTCTCTCTGGGTAAAATATGCGATCGAAGAATCACGGTAACATCTGCTACGCCGATACGTTCCTCCAGCCTCTCGTGGTGCCAAAACTGCAAAATGTCGTAATTGCATCAGCGCGACAGTGATCTTGCTCGAGTATTAACTGGTGACTTGGATATTCAGTAAACACTATGCACTCAGGCAAGGACAAAAGGCGCCTGATTTACGAAACTTCAATGACAGTGTCAAAGACGAATTTGGCAAGTGAGTTTGATGTGATGGAAGGCAGAGAGTTGACGGCAGCATAGACAAGTTACTTTAGCAGTGGCTTTAGTTGCCTACAAGGTGGCTGCTGTGAAGACGTTAGGGAGCATCTTCTGTCTTTACTCAACTTCAAGGAAAGGAATGCAGACATGGCAGATGAAGAGCATTCATCTAACTCCCCCAACTATAACATCATTCGAAAGCTGACTGTTGGACAGGCAGGCCGAGAGTGGGTTTGATGTCGTGCCATTATTTTCACTTTCTCTGCGTATTTCTTGCAGTACAATGCAGTGGGTAAAACACAGCTACCAATTCGTCCTATCGCCGGCTCAATATCCCCCTAACCGCATCCATTCCAAGACTTTGCAAGCATGGGTTTGATTTGATTATTCGGATAAAAAACTTGCACATATAACCCCCCTAATTACGCCATTCACTGCAGACGAGTGTAGCGCGATGGACGGGAGAGGAAGAGCTTCACGATGGGAACGACTACACACGTAGCGTCTGTCAGAAGGAACAGTCGACCGTCAGACTCACTCACATCCACCAAGCGCCTACGATTCTCACTGTCCAATCGAACTTGCCAGTGAACGCGGTGCCACTTCTCTCCGCTGATTAGTATCCTTTCAACCACGCTCCACTTGTTGCAGCTCAATGACTAACGCATTCTCTGCCGTTCTAACTGCCATCTGTAATGCGCTAAGCAATGCACTCTCTTC
>LWMJ02000308.1:30425-83083 GCA_001693035.2 Taenia asiatica
ACCATTTTGAAGGCGTGAATTCCGTTTGGTCATCGCACAGGAAGTACGTCAGCACCCAGCAGGAGCGGGACGATTGAAGCTACTTCGGTCATGCGTGACTGCATGCTACCCTCACAAGAGCACATGATTTGTGGCCTGCCGTGCTTACTCTGGAGGTCTCCGGGGTCATCAGCCACATGGCGTGAGGGAGCTTAGAGCAGGAGCTGCCTAAGGTCAAGGGCAAGGCCATGGTGTCCACAAGGAGTAAAAGAGCTTCAACATCTTAATGATAGTTGCTTTATGCATCAGTCCACTGGGTATGTAAAGGTAGTTGTATCTCACATAGTCTATCGTCACACTTTGTGACAGATAAGCAATCCACTTTGGGCGAGTTGAGTCTGGATGCGGAAAAGTGACTTTGCGAAGTAAAATTGTCATTTAACTTGGCAATGGGATACGCATGGGAATTACGCCATGTCGTGTGTGGCTGCAAAGACCTGCTAATCAGTGGAACTCACTCGACCCGACAACCCTAATTTTGCCAACTCCCTCCCCTTCCCATTGCATTTGCCTTCCAGCCCAATGCTCTGCAACCAATTTACCAGGATTTTGGTCAATTACTCTCGAAAGACGTGTTGCTGGTTGCGGTGCTTCCAAAGCTGTCAAAACTTCCTGAGGCCATATGTCTCACGTCTTAGTTACGATGAGATATTAGGATCAGAGAAGGATATGTACACACCTAGCTGCCGATGTATGCATCCACACGTTTCATTCTATCCAGTCATTTGCTTTTTAATGGCATTAGTTCCAGTTATTAACCCGCTTAATATACGCTCATTTTGTCACCGCTTAACATCGCTGTAACAGGTGAAGTATTAGTCGAAATACAAAAGTGGTGGAAACGTTGGTCATGAAATTCACAAAGGGCGAAACGTGTTATCCATTTGTGCATTGCCACCAAAAAAACAAAATTCCCTCCTAGAAATGCAATTTGACTTGTCAGCCACGCTTAGGAGAAATAGGTGTTGAAACCTTTTAATACGTCAGAGTAGACAAGATCACCGGGAGCTATAAAGACACTTCAGATTGTTTTATCGCATCTTTTGAGCTGATCACACTTCTTGATTCCCTAATAATGTAATCGTGGTCAAGTAGCCAGTAGAAATAATGTTTGAATAAATAGTGCGCAGAGTTATGGAAGCATTCCAATAAGTCGTTTCCAGTAATCGTAGCACCAAAATGTGTTTAAACGAACTTCGCTTCATCAACAAATCTGGCAGAGTTAGTTGTACTTTTTAAACAAGCACTGCGTAAGGGTGCAAATAGCAATCAACTATCACATTCGCCTTTGGAGTCCAAATCCAAGATGCTTTCCAAAGTCTCGCGTCACAATGAAATTGCAATAATTGTGGTGCTTAAATGCGCTTTGCAGGTCAGAAGCGACAGGACAATTTTAACTTGGCCGCGGACACACGACTTCCTCTCAGGAGTCGGCAACTCCCTCGTCATAGATATAAGCCTACCGCTATTGCTCAACAGCCTCACAATAAAGAATGTCTCATAATATTTAGCCTTCTAATAGCAGGGTGGAAAAGAAGGAAGAGGAGGAACGGGAAGATTCCGCTACAGGAATATTCAAAACGAAAATAATTTACATGCACATTCACAAGAACTAATTTCACAAAATAACTTGAGTCCACAATTGCAGTCGTATGGCAAGCTGATTTCATTAGTCAGAATATTTTTAAACGTACAGTCGTAAATAAAATAATTTTGATGCTTTTGATATGCGAAAGTGACCTTGTAGGTGAGAGGTGGGTCTTTGAGAGATTCCCCCATTAACTGCTACGGCTTCGCTAGCATATAGCCTCTGTGTTATCACGATAAAGATGTCCAAAAACATCCGATCACCTCTTTTGGGGGGAGGGGTTGCGAAAATGAAGAGAAGAAAAGGGAGAAAACATCCGCAACACTTTCTAATGTCCTAATAAACAACTCTACATTTAGAGATTTGTTATTTTATACGTAAATATGCAACCCAGCCTTATCATTTCTTACACCTAAGAGGAAAGATCCATGTCACCTAACATATATTTAGTTATTTCTGCGAATTCTGTTATAAAATCCAACCCATTTTGACAGTATCTTAATTGCCTTCATTCACTCACACAATGGTCAAAGGCCAATTTCAGTACGGCATCAAACGAATCCATGTTATGTACACCAAAGCTGCAGCGCTCAGCATCTGTTTTTAAACACATCTTGTGTGTACAAATACGTTCATTGGTTTTTTATTTTCATTTATTTACCAAGGAGCAGATCCGTACCTGCAAAAATGCACTCCTTAGCCTTTTGTATGTACTCTTTTAAAAGTAGTATCTTGTCAGGTTGCCAGAAGCGCTAATCAGACCTGTGTGGTGGCTTTCGTTCCCACTGGATTGGCTTGGGGCGGAGACGTCGGGGGCAAACTTTTGTTTAATCGGCTTGAGCAGTTCAGGCCCCACTTCAAAAGTCGACATCCTGACTTGGTGAAAAATGACAAAATCTTACTTTGCTATAATTTAGTAGGAACGGAATTAGGAAACATATTTTATGGCAGGCATATTTCATGAATCATACCAGTAGGAATGATCGCAGCGCCCCGAAAGCTTCTTTGAAGGCAGGAGAGGGCATAGAACTTGGACAGAATACATATAATCAGCAAAGAGAAAAAAGTTAAGGCTATTGGCTTTGATGTCAATGAACGAGCTCAAGAAACTGATCATAATACGGCTGACACCCAAATGAACGGTAATATAGTTGAGAAGTTAAAATGGGTCCGTTAGGTTGGGCTACCGATCTGCGGTGCTTCATAATTGCAAAATATTTGGTCACGATTGTTGTCAGGCTGGCATTGTGCTTGCATAGGCCTATAAGGGCGCGTTTTCCGTTGTAGCCTGCTGTCCAAATTGGTCGCCGCTCGGTTTCAGCATTGGTTACTTAAGGAGCTGGAATGACACCTAAGTTAATGGTTGATGGTAGGCTCGTGCTTAAGAGGTTGAAGCTCTTTTTTGCACCTTTTGAACACTATGGCCTTCTTCTTGGTCGCTAGGCCACTCCTGATGTAAGACCCCTCAATACACGTGGCAGATGTCCCCAGAACCCTCAAGAGTAACTACGGCGGGCCACAAATCATCCGCTGTTGTAAGGGCAGCATGCGTCCACTCATAACCTAAGTAGCTTCAATCGTCTTACTCCTACTAGGTGCTGACGTACCTACTGCGCGACAGTTAAACAGATTTTATGCCTCCCAAATTATTTGGTGTCCACTACAGGGGGTTGGAGTTCGGTCTAATGAGCCATCAGTTTTCATGTTTTGGTTATCATCCGAGTTAGATTAGTGTTTTCAAAGACTGAGGCTGTGAGTGGTCATAGTGTAAAAGAAAGTTTATAGGTACTCCACTTTGCCGTTAGACAAAGGGAACCTTCCCACCAGTGACCGAAGTCACGTCGTTGTGCAGAAGGGTCCTATTAGCGAAATTTATGAAGGCATTGCTTTCATCATTACAGCAGGAACTTTTACATCCCTCATTTCCAACTTTCACTTCTAGGCTTTTTGGCTTGCCCATGTTTACTAACACAAGCTGATTTCTACCTTAGACTTCCAAAATGACATGTCTCAGAAAATGGGTACCTTGAAAGGCAATTTATGGAGGCGGAAAACCAGTGCATGTGCTACTCACTTTCATTCTGGTCTTTGAGTGGCAAATACGATTGAAAGCTTTTTCTTCGTTATCTGAGCAAGCTGGGCTGCCTATCCTCTCGACTACCTTCTCTCAAGTGTGACCAGGCGTTTTTACTATTGGCCGGTTTGCTTGCACACCTTCAATATGAAGACACCTCAATTGTTGCTCGGGTGACACTTCGAGCAGCAACGTTGCAGTGGAAGTGATGTAAGCGTTTTTACTGGTCTGCTTATCCAAATAAAGGCTAATGTCAAATGCGACTGGAATTCAGGTTGCAAACTCTTTCTCTTCAATCCTTTTTATCCATTTCATAATTCTACTCAGTGATTTATAATGAATTTAGCGGATATCAACTCTAACACATTGTTTTGCGACGTCGAAGAGGACACTGGTGGAATTCTAGGCTAGAAAATGCACTGTCGGTGTAGAAGTTTGGTCGGAGGTAGATGGCATGAATCAGAGTCGTCGTCGCATTGCCAGTGCTCACAGTTAGCCAACATGAAGTGGTTTGTGCTGTAGGGAAACAAACTCACGAATCAATCGCGCTACTCATCAGAATCCACGTGCATGCAAATGATTTCGAAATGGAGCTTGAGTTTCGGCCAGCTTGCTGGACAACTGGCCTTAAAGTGCAACCGTTTTAGTACAATGGAATGCGATCCGTAAGAGTAGGCTGTCTTTTGTCCACTCAACGTGGACTTAATTTACCCCGTGGAAGCGGCTGCGCATTGCTGGCTGGTGGTGGTTGATTGAGGCTACTTCCGTACTCCGGTTACATCTCAACATGACCTCAGATCCAACACCGTGATACTAGAGTTTAATGCATGTAGTTTTCGGTTTTGAAAACCTCATCCAATGAGATGAGAAACATATCATGCTCGAGATTCTACAGCTGAGTGATGTGTCGGTTGAGAGGTAAAGTGGGTATTGAGGGTATGCGAAACGAGTTTCATGTTCTGTGTCTGGATTTGACACACAAAGAAGGATAGAAAGAGGAAGATAAATGATAATGCTGGATTGAGTGAGATTCCATGTCTTGAATGGGAAAGCACAACATCTACTCTCCTTCTCCCGTGCATGATCCTAATTCGAATAAATATTTAAAAGTTGACAGCATAGCCGACAATTTACCACCTATTAGACCTTTGAGTGGCTACGATCTGAGCATCCAAATCAAGATCTTCATGTGACGGTGACTTGTACCTTACATTTAACTTAAAAGCTTTTAAAGTTTTAGAAGACATGTGAAGCACGTGGAAATGAATTACAATCACATTGTTCAACCTCGCTAATACTAGAATTCCAACTGAACGTTCATGTTGACTGGATGGTTTCATCTGCTCTAGAGGCCTATCACTCAAACACAGGTCATTTACTTCTAATGCATTCTACAGCTCAGGAGCGATTCATTGCCGAATTAGTTCCGCATGAATTATGAATGCTTGTACTTGCGATTTTCCATCCTATCACTCCATGTACCATCAAGCCTTGCTACCCGAAATGCTAACTGCAGCCTTTTTGTTTAAATCACATCTGTGGAGGTGTTGAATGAGCTACCTCATCATCTGCATTATGAAATTACTCTCCTCCTTACATTCAAGCCCACCTCCAACACACTAGGCATATCGTTGTGATAGATAAATGCAGATGTCTTGCAGCCTCAAACCAATGGATGTTCAGCATCAAACCAATGGATGTTCAGCAGAGGCACTTATTCACCCATCGCTCTAGGACCTTTTGGTGAGCAACGAAACCATGTGTGAGCTAAGCGAGCCTCTCGACAACAAGATCAGGTACCAGAAGTGTCGCTACCCATCACAGATCAGATTCGCAAACACAATGACGTCTCTCAACTGAGATTCGTTTTAGGAAATCTCACAAATTGCCGCTGAATTCCAAGCGTTTGCAAGCCACAAATTACCAATAGGTCACTACTATTAACATGCAAGCGTAGTGAATTATAATGTTTCCCCACTTTTCCCATCGATGTTGTGTTGTAGCGATTCGGTTACTGATGCATGATCAGTAGCATTGCCGCTTAAGTATGCATTTAATGGCTAAGGCCTTATGACATGCAGCAGATGGTAAGTGTCTGGTTCATTGTGATCTGTGTAAAGGTGCAGTAAGCGAAAACATTTGCCGTGGCTGCCAGTACAGAATGTAGGCCGAGTGGCTTGAAAATTATGCTAAATATTTCCATGTCCAAAAGATCCTTGATGGCCTAGTCGGAGTAATTAATGCATCCGCCTGCCACCTTCTGATTACCCTCACAGTCTCTGTTTCTACATCCTTCAGTAACCGCATTATTTTCTCCTTCTCTCCTATTATTATTATTACTTTATATTTCGTGGATCAAGGCTTATGAACTAGGGCATTAAAGACGACGGCTATTGAGGCAGACAATGTGGTTGTCACTGTGCTGCAACAAGCAAAGCACGGTTAAAAGTTTCTTGTTTACCAGACTAGATGGTGATGCGCTAATAACCCGATTAAATAACCAATCAGAGTGAGAGGTGCTCGATGGATGCAAGTTTCAATTACGAAGCTCTTCCTCTTTCGTGTATTGTGGCACACGGCCAAAGCGGCCCAAAAGCTGTGTGGTACACACTGCAATGTACTGCAAGAACAACGTAGTGGAAATTTGTATGGGTGGAATACAATGTGAGCAGAGGAGGAGGAAGCTGTCATTTTAACTTAACTTTGGTCACTGTCTGATTAACAGATTGATTTCTCCTCTTTAATGTCAGCATTGCTTTCCATGAAGGTGAGCAAAGTCAGTAGACAATCGCGAGCATCCTCGCGGCTATCAAATTGCAGAGAAACTTAGCACACTGCTAGGAAGAAAAAGCCACTGTAAGATTAACTCACCGATATCTACGTCATTTTGCTGCCTTGCATCGTATCAGACGAATTCGTTGTTGGCACTGCCACTGGAAGTGTGTGGCAAATCATGCGTTTCCCAAAATCGTCTGAGTGCAATGTCCACAAGCTAATTAAATCTTGCAATGAACACTCGGCCCAAGACCACAAGCATGCAGACGCAGGTGCAGTCCTGTCGGCATGACAAGCTGAAGTGCTGCAGCAGCACAGCAGTAACTGCCACGACTCTTTGGTTATTAACTGAGCCTAATGGAACCTGATGACCACTTCTGTTCAACCCATGGTTCCGAGGTCACGATGGTTTCTTTAGAAACGGTGGAATAAGCACTGCACAAGGGTGATTAGGCTACGCTCTGTACGCTCCTACCTGATGGTCAAGCAGCCCAAAATTTTCTGTTGCGAGGAAAAGAAATGGAAAATTCAGGTGCAATGAGGCGTCTCTGAGTTATGGATACCTTAAATTCCCACTTAGAAGTGCTTGACCTCTAATTCGTTAATAAATCAGCGGCACGCTCTCATGTAGGATAAAGCTGAAGGGAGAGAAGAAGTGCCTTTACAACCAACCTGTCATGAATGTCAGGATCCATTTGTAACTAGTACACGTAGGCGCATTCAACTCAACTAGACCAAAACGTCTCTCCACCTCCACCCGACCATTAAATCCAACTCACAATTGCTCACTGCCTTCAGGTGCGCTGCTATTGTAACATCTTCTCCTTTATTGTGCCCGACTAAAAGGATATCACACACGGGATATTTGAAAAACCGGGCTGGTGCTATAGGCATGAAACTGTCCCTTTTGAACTTCACACTGCTGCGGTCTGGTCGTCATCTGCTGGATTCTAGCCAAGATCAAGCATCACAAAAAGGTTTACACTAGTGGAATGTCAACCACAACCACTCGTCTTGCCGCTCTACATGAAATCAAACTCTGGCGATCGTGGGGCCGATGCACAGGTTTTGAAAAATAGTGGGCATACTGATTTTGTCTGTGGTCTATGAGGTAACCCTCTTTGTGAGGAAATGTAGTACATATCGAGGGTTCGCCCAGGGAATAGAATAAGGAATAGCAAATACAAATAAAGCGCATGAGACCCACACATCAAGCCCTCTCAATTTAAAAATGGCAAGCACTTACAGACACAAGGTAAAGGTAGGACGGAAACAATGAGGCTGCGTCAAAATTGCTTGCCGAAACAAAGTGACCACTTTTCCCGCATACCTTTGGAGGGGTAGAACTTCACACGAACGAAGGAAAACCCCTGAGAACCAAACGAAACAGTGCAAAAAGAGGTTTGACAGTAAGGAAGCGGAACCACTTAGCTCTGCTTACATCAGTTGAGTCCGAAACGTGAATGGCCAAACGATTTACCAAGAGTCTGTTAGTGGATTAATGTCCACCCTTCGCAAGATAACAAGTCAGAAGAGACTTCACCTCCCCAGACAATTGCCTTTAAATTTGTTTTTCTAAAATTTTGGCTTTTACGGGAAAATTGCGGATATGATGGAATCAGCGAAAAGTAGTGCCACCAGGGAAGACGTGATGATACGATTTACGGGAGCGCTTTGTCACTCGTTTATTAAAAAACGGAATTAATGCTCTGCAATGAAAATAGGGAAACAAACGGTTGTTGACTTTCTATCAACCTCCTAGAAAATTCATTATAAAGTCACTACTTAATCAAAATTTCACAGTGCTGAGCGCAGGCAAGTAAGAAAGCCTATGGAAAATGAAGAGAAAAGCACGATTAGGTCGGTAGACATTCAAAGGATAATAGGAGAGATTCCCATACCAAAAGGAAAGAGTAACTTCAGGCCTACCAGCAAAACAATAAGAACGATGACACAGTGGAAGGAAACAATAACGTAGAGGTCAACTGCAAAAACACCACGGATCACGTTCTCGATGATGAGTCTCATGCCCGTTGTGATCGATGTCACCATCCCTGACCGAGTCCAGCATACCTGTGGACAGATATTGACCTATTTATAGATGCTCTGATGGTTGATAATACAACTCTTAAGATAGATGTGGATTGACAATACTAACACCCGATTTTGGGCCCCACATCAGTGTTGAGGAGACCAGGTTGACAGACAGGACCATGACGATAAGTCGCGCAGCCCTTCTTCTTGCGTTGGGTGATTTCGAACACTCATCCGGCCATTACCGTCTCGCATAGTCAATTAGGTTGATGATGATGCTCAGTGCAGGCCAGCTAGCTTACCGACACCGCCGCATCCCATGATTGACAAAATCTGCACTCTTGGAGCTACAGTACCTGACATCAGTTCTTCCCTGACCCTTAACTGGTACAAAGAAGAGCGAATTGAGTAATCCATCAACGTAAAATTAATGCTTCATCGCCTCGTAGTAGCTTCCCGTTCCTTGACTAAAGTTCTTCCTTCTAATATCTTAGCTATCCATATTTATTCACTTGCCACTATTTTAATGCCTTCTGGGAGCACTGTAGACATGTCTGTCTCGACCAGCCTCATATATCTACTGCATGCTGCCCGAATCGATCCATACACGTTCCACAGGTCAAGGAGTGGGCAGGCAGAAGATCGATTAAAAGCCTTTACAGTCAAATGCATCTTCTCTAGTAGCCTAATGCGAACTTGCTGCTTAATGTCCCATCCAGGTGAGGTGCAGAAACGAGATTTGCATCTGCAGCTCAATGGGAGCACCGAGGGTATCAAAGCAGTTTCACTCACGCTCATGTTTCTCCTCACAACCTACTGCCACTAATTTGCTCAATCTATAAACATACCTATATGCTCACAGCCTGCTCACTCCTGAGGCTGTCGGAGAGAAGGGGGCATGAAAGCGGAAAGTGTCACACTAAAGTGGCCGTTGAATGCCAAAAATCGCTTGTCACAACTCTTGTTACACGAATTGCAAAAGATATGTCAAAGAAGGCAATGATTTCCTCTATTGCAGTGCAATCGCCTTAAAGGCTTGAGAAATTTAAAGCTAATAAAATATGGAAAACCCCAAAGCACTGCAAGGCAAAATTATGCCATACAATGGAGATGTTTATGCTGTAGCACTCTCCTCGTTCACCTCCACCTCCCCGTAACTAGCCCTGGCAGAGCAGGCTGGTTCTTATGAGACATCGTTACTGTCCCACATTAAAGAGTGGCTATTCTCAGCCCCGAGGAAATCCACCTTCTCATCGAGCAGGGGGTTCAAGTCGTATTCGCGTCCTTCGCCCAATGAATACACTTAAAGCGACATCAGTGTCACACATGCAACACCCGATTTTACCGAAAATTCGGGATTAATCCCATATCCGAATAGGTTCAGCATTAGCCAGTCTTTGCATGATTAGATCAAAACAATTTTCCAACAAAATTTTGCCTTCTTACAAGGAATCTGATGACTACAATTCAGTCGGACACTACTAGCGCATCCAAGGCCTGTTCTGCTTACCACTTCTGAGTACACGCATTACCAGTGATACGGAAACTACTAGCGCATCCAAGGCCTGCTCTGCTTACCACTTCTGAGTACACGCATTACCAGTGATCTTCTGTGATTCAATCACCATCGGATGTGAGAAGAGATTTAGCGAAATTCGACCTATTTGAGCTAAATAAACTGCAAGTGAGGCCACAGGCGTTTACACATTGCTCCGTGCCCACCGTCGAGATGGACGACATCTCTTGCCTCATATGCTCCGCGAAGTCCACCAACTGCATTCTGCTTCGAGCCCACATGGCACATGTGCATCAAGGTAGGCGACCTACACATTTGCAAGGCTTGTGCAAATTTACAGATTCCTGACAAAGTTATTGAGTTATTCGCTGGTCGCGTGTACAGCCTTTTGCTTTGCCTTAACCAACCGCCTTTTTAATAAATTATTTGATTTATATCTTGCACTTTAGAAGCTACGGCTGCGATTTGTTTACAATGCCTTTCGACATTTAGAAGTCTTGAAATGCTTTTAGTGCATCACCGATGTATGAGAAGGGTGAAATTGTCTTCTGCTTTATCCTGCGCATCCGCGTATTCGTGGAGAGTAACAAGTGTTTTATATTAACCCTTGTGTGCAGCGCCAAGTCACAACGAATGTCATGCGTGTAACCTTCCGTTTATTAGTTTTGATCCGCTTCTGCATCACTTCATCGGTGCACACATCGGTAAGTCTGCAGATGCTCTGACGCTATTGACTTGCTATTGCTCTTTCCTGACGTGATGCCCATTCGAATTTCTCCTAAACTTGTCCCTGACGTAAAATGTTGCAGCACAGACTACAGAGCCCTCTCAAGTGCGCTTTTTTTGCACGGAATGCTATGAGGACCATCCAACGCGGGATGCACGGGGGGACCACTTTCGTGCACATCATTTCTGTGCGTCTTCATTCATCAGACTTGCTCCACACGTCTCTTGTTTCGCAAACAATTGGCAAGAACTCTTCAGTAAAATAGATGAGCTCCCTTCGTCTTGTTAGCTGTGTAAGTTTACTAGCTAATTGTTTTGAATTTGTTATGTGCCCTTTGAGCAATGGCCCATTAGGCTGAGACCACCTGCTGTGTGCAGTCTCAGTTTAATCATTGAAACTGGATTCGCCCGTACGCAATTTAAAATCTTTTCGTCTGCTCAAATCTCGAAACGACTATAGACTAATTTTGGATGGATGACAGCCATGTATAATTTAGTGTAGTCAGGTCCATTTACTAATGTGGATCGTGTTTCAAAACATTGATGGGGTAATTTGTATTCGCTTGTGTTTCAGTTCCACTTGATATGTAAACTTTATTGCATTCCCACGAAAGCCAATTTAAGCATATGCATTAAAGGAACGGATGCACAGGACGCATTGAGCTTCCGGTATTGCACATTGCTCTTCATGGTTTACGCTATGCGAAATGCACAATGCACCGCTTATGCAGCGAATGGATCCAAGTACTCGTCTGAATGAGTTGCAAGTATTTGTTCACTAAGGCAACTGAGGCCCTTGGTTGGATTCACCTTGGCATATTATGCGCGTGCATTGTGTTGCATCACCTTTTTATTTGCGATGGCCTCCATCTACACCACGCTTTGAAGTGCCTACAATCAGCCGTCACAGATCACGTCATAATATCTAAAGAGGTGTAATGTAAGTGGTATAATGACTAGCTCCTTCTTTAAAAGCAACTGCGAGAGGCGCAAGGGGTCCAGCCTTTTACAATTTTGTTCCTTTTTAGCTGCCGAAATTTTAGGCAGCAATTGGTTGCTTCAATTTGCTGATTCTCTTTTTGAAGGAGAATGTGTTTCATTCCAAAGGCAAAACTTTATCATTAAAAGATTACACACACTACTTAGTGCGAGTTTACATATTGCAAATCTTCACCATTACAGTGCATTTTCGTGATTACTGGAAATTCCGTCAAATGGGAAGTAGCTACTTGGTGTTTCGTTTACTTGTGCCTGACCTACTTGATATCTTGGGTCCTACTTGATATCTTGGGTAGCCCCAGGTCGTGCTTTCCCTTCGCGACATTGAACGCTT
This sequence comes from Taenia asiatica, assembly GCA_001693035.2. Taxonomy (NCBI): domain Eukaryota; kingdom Metazoa; phylum Platyhelminthes; class Cestoda; order Cyclophyllidea; family Taeniidae; genus Taenia; species Taenia asiatica. The sequence goes on from LWMJ02000308.1 coordinate 42,511, forward strand.
GACCAACCGTTGAAATCACAAATCTTCCCTATGTTAGTGGCATGTGTTCTGTTGTCTCAAATCCCACAAAGAATCCTGCTTCGCATGCAATGCCACAAACGTGTAAAAACAGCAAACTGCATTGAGGTCAATGCCCAAGTTCCTACTTATCAGTCCTGACATTTGATTGCAATTTCAATGGTCTTGCACTTACCTCATCACCTTTACACCCAAACATGCAATCACAAAGAGGTCGCTGCAACACCGTCGAGTGAAACTAACAAGAGCGCAATAAGAGTCAAGGAACAACTCTACACACTTTATTTGGGCACTTATGTAATGCATGCCTGGCAATTACACTCTATCACTGTCCATAAAATAACAAATGGACACAGTTAATTGATCTCAAACCACCGAAGTCTTACGTCAGTTCCCACACTTCCTACCCCGCAAACTCAGCTTGAATGGCACATAATTTGACGCAGTTAGTCTAAAATTGGCTGACAACCACAACCCGAAATGCGAGGTATCTAAGGAGGGTTGGCTAAATGCAGTTTTGTCATTAGAGTGCTTGATTTTGCAGGAGACCATGGTTGACCATCCGATAATGTAGTAGGCGATCAGTAAAGAACAGAATTCAAACGAGGAGGCGTGCCACGGAAGTAGAGTGAAAACGAACAAATTGAAATAAATAAATGTCGAATGATATTTCACTGGTGGAGATGCCTGCTAAAAGCATTCAACCTGGAAAGAGGTGACAAATCCCGTCATGTTTTCGAGAGGAACAGTAACAAACAAATTGTGATCACTAACGGTCCTTTTAAAAGCCCGCATGTGTCGCTTCGCTCCATTCCACCCTGTCTCATCCTGCTCTGATGAGGATCGCTACTCTACAACTTGTAGACTTGCGTACTTTTGTCTCATATAGTCGAGGGAAACGGTAGCAAATATATTTGGGTTGACAAGTAGAAACCCAGCTTTGAACGCGTATCTTGGGTAACATCAGTCTTTCTGTGCTCCTTTTCACGCTGCTTTACATAGCTTCAGCCTTGGCTGCTCCCCCAAAATTTGTTGTTGCCTTATTTTGGTTTGAATTGTTCTTGAGTGAAAAGGTGATAAATAGGCTCTGTTCAACATGCATTGACCATTTATTTGATAAGGTCCTTCAGACAGCATTTTTATGAATGCCATCTTCCCTGTCCCGATTTATCCAGCTTCAATCATGAATACTACTGTGCAGCTTTTTCTTTTGCAACCACACGTTGCCTTTCACCTTGCTTACCTCCGCAGTGCGTAACTATCACAGTCTTGATTTGGCACAACGGACGCTTGGGTTTCATTTGTTTTGGATTCGACTCACATTAGTTGTGGTTTGTGTTTGCTAAGTTTTACTAGTTGCTGTGGTATTTATCAAAGTGGAAGTGGGACGGTCAACACATGTTTGATCACTGCGGCTAGAGCATGGGTAAGACGTGAAACAGGGGAAATCGGTGCTTGGATTTGACAATATTCAGGACCTCGAGAGCACACATCGCAGGCAGCAGGTCTTATCATAACGAAGAGTTGAGAGGTACTTCGTAGCCGATGCACAAAACTGCATGCTCAAAGGTCTGTGGTGTCTGCTTAACATGGTTGTCTAAGTGAGTCAGGTGAGTCAGGTAATCTTTACGTCAATCCCTCTTCTCATTGTCGTCGAACCTGAAGTGCCAAAGGGGAAGCATGGGATTAACCAGAGTGTGGCTGATTTCGTATAAGGTTGACGCTTCTTCAGCATCCCCCATCTCATCTCAGCATTGGGATGAGGCACTGCAGCCAATAGATTGCGACTTCCACAGTTGTCGAACTGTAGGTTCGCCATCTTCATTTACTACAGCTTACACTGCATCCCACCATTTACCAAGCCCCTTTGTTACGCGCCAGTGCAAACGACATAGGATACCAACGGTAAAGGAGGCAAATCACCTCCACCTGGCATGAAGGACTATACCATTATTGCATGCTACTTTGCATAATTCTGCTTCCCATTAACAATGTTGACCGGTGTGAGAGAAGACTTATGGACGTTTCAGTACTACTCGCTCCCAACCATGGGACGTTCACTTCAATGTGAGGAAAGGAAGGTAGTAGAGGAGCCACAGGAGAAAAACAGCGATTATATGAGGTGAAATGAGTTGGTGGGTGTGTGGGTGGTGGAGCGTTGGCGAAGTGTGGAGTTAAAATTCCTTTAAGATACAGCCAAAGGTGATCTTGCTTCGCTCAGGATGGAACAGTGGATTTAGTAGTCTAAAAGGACAAGTTTGAAAGAGTGGATGAATGTGCCTTTGCACTCACACACACACATGTACACACACGTTTCTACCTGTTTCCTTGCAACAACAATTTAGGCGGCTCGCCAAAGGAACGGAAACAAACTTGCGCAATTCCAAACATACATGCTTGGGCTGATAGACAGGTGCAGACACGTAGTGAAAAGGGCACAGATGGACTGAGAAGGTATGAGCGCATTTTTGCTCGGAATTTTGGAACAATGGGTATAGAGATTGTCTACAAGTGCATTAAAAGAGGTGGGAGTGAGGTAGGTAGACGGGAATTGGGCCAGCCTACAAATGACGAAGTAGGAACAACACCTTCATCTTCGCTGTGGAGGAAATGAGTGGAGACGAAGATAAAGCTATGAGATGGTTTTAAGGCGACGAGGAGAAGGACAAACTAAAGTAGGGGAAAGAAGCACAAAAATGGATTGTTCCTGGCTAGCCAAGCTGGGTTATGCCAAAACAGGGTTTGGTTCTAGGTCAAGTGCAGTTTACATACGCCAAGTCCAACGTGTGCTAGTCTAATCTAGGTTATGCATCTTCGCATCATTTAATTATATCGCATGCAACAGTGGGACTAGTAGAGAGTTGAAGAGGACTTATCAAGAGGATGCCGATGGGCGAAAAGTTAGGAGGAGAAGAAGAGAGGAGGGAAGCGATGTTGGGTTCGAGGGAGGTGAAGGTGAGTGAAGCGTGAAGGAGTTGTGAGTTGCGAGATTTCTTCATATCACTAAATTGGAATTTGAAGGCAAGGAAGTAAAATGTTAAAAGTACTCAGTCCTCCATCTTCAGTTGAGCTGAGTGCAATGATTGGGGCCTATTGAGCGAAGTAAGAGGGGGAGGAGATGCACTAGAGATGCGTTGGAGTGGGGCATAAGAAAGGAGGAGTAGACAAGAGGGCCCCTCTCCATCCATTTCGAAGAGGCCATCGGATCAAGTTATCATATGTGCACCTTGATCCCTAATACCTGTGAGGAGGAAAGAGTGAGTCTCATTTCACATGGCATGGGATTATGATGAGTCAATTGGGTGGGCCAAATCTGTGTTAGGGTTGGCCTAAATGGTAGCCTCTAAGGCGCCTCTGAGGATGAGGCACGTACAATAGATTAGATAGCCTCGTCTACCCTCCCTTTTCCCATTCAATTCACACCTGCCATAATCTAGCCTAGGTAGCAATCTAATCTGTGCTGACAATCAAATCTGCTCTGACCTTGTCAAGCATAGTCATGCAAACTATGCTAAAGCGCTTCCAAAGTGAACAATGAATATAGAGCAAGTTGTTATGCATCAGTGGGTCTCCTGGTGGTGCCGCGCCTTATTTGGTAGCTGCAAGTGCAGGTAGGAGACAGGAAATGTAAATGCAGCACAATAAGCGCAGTGCAGAGCATAAAATTGATTAAGATAGTCGACGACTTACCCCTGAATTTTGCTATTGAGCTAATGAAGGGACGTTTCAGACGCGTGTCCCGGTCATTACCTCGCATTACGACAGATAATGGCAAAGCATGCACTTCTTCGGTGGAAGCTCAGAAGCATGGATGTTCAGCTGAATGAGACGACGGGATGATTGAGATGGGACAAAGGTACAAGAGACCGCGAAAATGGAAGAAGAGAGGGTTGAAAATAAACATCATAGGACGTTTCCACACGGCACTTCACTGCAGCATGACATAGTACTTTCCTTTTTCTCCAATCCATTCCTGAACTGATTCACTTACTCGCCCATCCAGCCATGTGACTGTGTAAAACGGAAAGGAATTAACTTAATGGAAGGGATTTGAAATATTCAATGATTCGCTGGAAGAGATCAGCTATGCTATTTCCTTTTCATGTGACTCACACTGGACACCAGGTTTGGAAACACTGAATTGACGCACGCAAATTAAGCAACGGAGGAGAAGGGAATATCACAGGAAGACGCCTCTGGAACTGTAGGCTGAGGAGTGTGGCGTGACAATAAGACAAAGAGAGAGGCGATGGAATCGGTGCATGAGAAGAAGATAGGAGGTGAGGAGACAATGAGGCGGAAGAGAGGCACTGATGCATAATTGGGTGGCAGGAACGACAGTGCGAAGCAGGAAGATGATCAAAGGCAAATCAAGGCGTAGAGGAGCATTTCTGACAGATTGCTATGTGAGTTACCTCTTCGAATCTGACACGTGTGAATCGATTAGCAGCACGTGTCACGTGGTGTCTTTTAATGTCGACTGGTGTTGGCTTCAGGCAGCATCCCTTATAGGTGGCTTTGCAGGGGCAAGCACCACTTGTCTTTGCGCATTTTAACTTGGTCGAATTTTGTGCACCATTGCAAATGCAAAGGAAGCTGAAGAGGATGACAAGGATGACCGGTACTACTGTGCTTTAAATAAATACTTGTTCTTGGCTTCTATCCCTATTGTTTCTTTTTGAGAGACACCTTTGAAGCACTGATAGATATTAAGAGCAGTGCGAGACATTAATCGAGTGAGGAAATGGCCAACCCACTCCTGACGACTGCTATGGAGGTAGCGAAGTTGCGTTTTAAACCGATCGTAACCTTGCATCGGGAGGACAATGGCAGTGATAGTGCCTCTCTGGTGGAAATAAAACAGCAAGTTTGTTCAGCCAAGAGGGACGAAAGTATGGTTGGGAGAGGCAAAAACGGGACGTTTGTAGAACTGTAGTAAGGAGAATAATGGAAAAAGTCATTGTTGGATACCCCTGCACAGCGCTGTAGCACTGCATTCCTTATTCCCTTCCCTCTGCCTTAGCTACGTCCCTGAATTTTACTCATTCACCCATTCGCCTGGCCATGTATTCGAGTTGAGTATGTATTTATCGACTGCGTGGAAGAAGTATGAGTATCCTTCAAAAGGCAAACTTGAAGGCGCAACTCATAGTATCACCTTGATAAGTAGAACGCACTGGGTCATCAGTTGTGGCAATGTTGGGACGGAGTAAGCGAATGAGTTGGAGGTGGATGATGAGGAGTAGACCAAAGGTGAATGGGCCAGAAAGCGGAACCAAGGCACTGACAAAGAACTGGGTGGTGGAAATGGCGACGATGTCAATGGCAAGATGAATGGTAGATGGCGATGAAGTGCATGTGTGAGTGTGGGGTTTGGACGAGTGATTATTGTCTTCTGACCCACTTGGTGGCACGTGTAGCGTGATGGCTTCTTGGGAGTAGGCATTACTTGCCTTTGTGATTCTTCACTCTGGCTGCATTTTATGCATCACAGTGCATGTGAGGAGAGCGAGAGGGAAGGAAGGATTCCACTGCCACTACCATTCCTTGATTGAAATGCGTCACATTATTACAAGTGCCTGTCTTCGGGCTCTTTACCAGATGTTGTACTTTAAGCCAAACGCCTTTTGGACATTTAAGGTTATTCTATTTCATCACGAAGTATCTGTTCAGCCAGATGCTAGAACAGAACTATAGTTGGGAGAGGCTGAAGTCGCTCTTTGCCCTTTGTCACCTCATCAGAGGTCTAAAATTGTCTAGTAGCCTGCAAATTATTACATTAACAAACTTTATGCCCAGCATCTTTAAAAATGAGGCTACTGTGCTCCGCTATATCGGCTTCCTTTGTGTGCTTAAATCTCTGATGCAAATTGGTGATTGTATGGCAAGCCTGTTTGAGATTCGAAACATCAAGTTTCGACTACACAAAGACTGTGCACCTCTTAGGCAGAAAGTATGTAGCACTTCAACCTAATTTACAGTGGGCACGCAAGAGGATCATTTAAATGCTGGTGAATTCGCACTTTGTGAGCGTCAGCCGCTGAGATGGAGTTTGTGTTGGTTGTGCTCGCCCAGAGTGCAGAGTGGACACGCTCCCAGCATTGCTTACGGTGATTGCCCAATCAGCAGCCAGTACTGACTCCATCGCAGCTCTGATGAACTCTGCTGACATTCAATCCAGTGTTGATCTCGAGTCCTCTCCGAATATTTAACCACTTTGCTTTTGATCGCTCAACAGTCACCACTCCATCGTTCACGATGACCATATTTGCTCAGGAGACTTCTCATTCAAGTGATAAAAGGAAGTTTTCAATGCAGCCCCTCTTGTGTACCAATGTCTGCTAGATTTATTGAGTAAAAATCCACCTTGCATGTATGTGGGTCGGAATCCTAAAACTTTAACTGATCTATGGTCCTTACCTAATCACCTTTTTTGCTTATCATTCGCAGCTAAGCTTGTGACTTGCAGATTTAATAATTCGAATTGTCTGAGTGCGCCTTTTTAAATGTCTTTTAGTAGACGAAGCACTACACTCAGGAACATCTCGGAGATAAAAGCAGAGGAAGGAAGAAAGGACTAACACCGTCACAAGATCGATTCCTTACTTCATTCCCTTTGAGGACTCCATTTGACAAATCATCAATCTGTCAAGCAGTGTCGCTCATGAAGGCTAATATGTGGTGGGAGGGACCGAGGATTGGGGTGATTCCTTCTTGCACAGCAAAATTAATAATAAACAACGACGCATGCCTCCTGCAAGGCAATCAGCGACGGCGCCAATTGGAAGTGTAATCACCATTGCTCGAAGTACTGCGAACAGTCATGGGCGGAACAATGCCGAAAACGGCAGGAAAGTCCACGAGGCAGTCGAACTTCTGATTGCTTTGACTGGATTTAGTGGGATGATAAATGTCAAAGTTGATGAAAAGACGAAGGTAAAAACAACTTCAGCATTAATAGATTGATTTAACACTTTCAATGCCTTTATTACCCTTGCAATTCGATGAGAATGCGCGTGCTGTTCAGGCATTGATTGTGCTTGACATTAACTTGTGTACCAATGTCTGCTAGATTTATTGAGTAAAAATCCACCTTGCATGTATGTGGGTCGGAATCCTAAAACTTTAACTGATCTATGGTCCTTACCTAATCACCTTTTTTGCTTATCATTCGCAGCTAAGCTTGTGACTTGCAGATTTAATAATTCGAATTGTCTGAGTGCGCCTTTTTAAATGTCTTTTAGTAGACGAAGCACTACACTCAGGAACATCTCGGAGATAAAAGCAGAGGAAGGAAGAAAGGACTAACACCGTCACAAGATCGATTCCTTACTTCATTCCCTTTGAGGACTCCATTTGACAAATCATCAATCTGTCAAGCAGTGTCGCTCATGAAGGCTAATATGTGGTGGGAGGGACCGAGGATTGGGGTGATTCCTTCTTGCACAGCAAAATTAATAATAAACAACGACGCATGCCTCCTGCAAGGCAATCAGCGACGGCGCCAATTGGAAGTGTAATCACCATTGCTCGAAGTACTGCGAACAGTCATGGGCGGAACAATGCCGAAAACGGCAGGAAAGTCCACGAGGCAGTCGAACTTCTGATTGCTTTGACTGGATTTAGTGGGATGATAAATGTCAAAGTTGATGAAAAGACGAAGGTAAAAACAACTTCAGCATTAATAGATTGATTTAACACTTTCAATGCCTTTATTACCCTTGCAATTCGATGAGAATGCGCGTGCTGTTCAGGCATTGATTGTGCTTGACATTAAACAAAGAGCAATCTATTTAATTGGACATTGAGAATGGAAAGAGCTTGATGGATGTGAATGATCCTGGTGGCCGACTAAAGCTTCTGGCAGACGCTGCATGTGTGCGCGTTTCCACCACAAAGCTCATCCTCTCCCACGTATCGTGCTACATATTCCTACGAGAAAAAGCATGGGTAGTGGGGCATAGCAAGTTGATTTGTTACCTCAGTAATGGTGGCAAAATCATACCGGATGGTAACTCAAGCACGTGCAGTGTCTGTTAGAAGTCACATTCAGTCATCAGGCCTTCCATTCTCGTTGTTTAATAAAACAGGTTAGTAAACTCGTTGTAACTCCTTCTTCAAATGGTGCGATTCTTCAGCTGCTCCCTGCTCAATGCAATATTTATGTCTAGTAATTGTAATGCCATTAGCCACACAACCATGAAACGGTAAGATTGTCATGATTCGCCGCAGCTGTCCTGCGTCATTCTTCAGGAAAGAATAAGCTGTGCCAACTTGGTTCCTCATTGCCTTATAGGCCGCAACAGATACCATGGCATATCATCATTTCACGCACCAAGGAGTGCTTGCCGTCCGTAGTCGGAAGCGACGAATACGCAAAAAAAGCAAAGTGAACCACCGCCACTAGATGAAGTGAGTTGACGTTGATAAATTGTAACTCCTCCAAAATCATTGCAAACGTATCCCCTGGGATTTCTCCTTCGCCATGTGGAGCAATCTAGCCCAAGGTAATGCAGAGGACCTATGATTCCTTAAATAACCCACTAAACTTTGAACAGAACAGGTAAAAGGTCACCGCTGTTGACGTAGACACACAAAAGACGTTTGATCGTGTGGTAGACACAGCTTTATTCTTCGATAAAATTTTTACAGCACTCGACAGCGCCGCTCTACCTGCAAGAATGAAAAAATGCGCTCTACCTCAAGCGTCTATTCGGGTTGGGTCAGTGTTCACTACCATTAACCCAGTCCTTTTACAAATTGCGATGCCTGCAGGGGTTCAAAATCCTATTTTTCCACTCAGAGATCCTGGCGTCCTCGCCTTGTCCCATGGTGCTAGCATGACGTGCAGAGATAAGCACGCATTTTAAAAATACCGATGATCGTAATACAAACAAAGTGCTCAAAGTGTTGGCCCACCATGTTAGGAATAGACGAATGGGTAAGGTGCTCCTATATGCTACTACCCTAAGAAAGGAAATTACTCCGAGCCTAGTGGGGAGGGTCACAGAAATGAGCAAAGCAGCTAAATTACTCCGTCATTTCAGTACCTAAGTAGCAAAGGAAGCAAAGTCCTGAATTTTGTCGGCGACCTATTTCTTACTCAAGCGCAATCATACAAACTTATTTTTTTCTGTTTCACAGAACGCATTTAGTGGTAATCGAGACATACTTAAGAATTTTGCATTTTAACCTTTAAAAGCATTGACTAGAACTAAAGACGTATTCAAATGCAGTGACTTTATGAACAGACCGGACATTCCCGACCGGAAGACCTGGTAACTTTTCCTTCTCTACCTCCCCTCGGGAGGCTACGGCACACACTTGCGTCGGTCTCCACAAAATGCATGGTAGAAACAACAAAATTCGGCGTTGGAAACTTTGCTGCTTCCTCTAGTTGATCTTAGAAACGATTCTGCTTCTGGTAAGCAGGTAACTAGAGCTGGCACTACCACCTCACCTCCAAGTTAAGCAGTAGACGTGTTAGTTGATGTAGCCTAATTTGATGAAGACGCCACCCGTATTGATTGAGATTTTCCCCAACCAATGCTTGGTGTTGTAGTTTCGCAGGTTCAAATGCCGATGGTGTGTGAATCGAATGCAGACAGGAGGTTTGCTATCCAAAGCGGATTAGAAGTGCATTTTGTCGGTGCGAATAAACCCCGCCATGGTGAAGTTCATGAAGACCGTACGTCAAGAGGAAAAGGCGACATCGAAATTATGAACTGTGTCTTCTGGTAGCATTTCAGTGGGGAACAGCACAAAACTCTCTAAATCCCGAATCCTCACCGTTCCCAATGCTTACATTTCCCTCTCCAAGCTGTGATTATGTCGCTCCAGTATTGTATATTCCTTTAAACTTTCCATCAGTGGTAAATTTGAAAATGTTACTCTTGTAAATGTTCCATCGCGAACAAAAGAGCGTGAGGATTGAACAAAATTGATAATAAGTTTGATTGTTATTGGACGCGGGTGAGGCGTGTGATGGGCGGTGGTTCACCGTTACATTTCGGATGAGGTATCATCACCTATGGCATGGGTGTTTGAGTGTCGCTTTGGTGAATTGGCGAAGGAGTCACTTATCTCACACCAGGGAACCATCTTGTGGGGAAAACCAAAATCGTTTTATGGTCCTACAGGCTGAATTGTGAGTCTGTTGGGACGGATTATGAATTGTGCTGCTGCTCTGTGGCATAGCTCTCTAGCCATGCCCAGAGCCGCCTAGCACCTCTTCTGTTCTCTTATGGCTCAATGCCATGGCTAAAAAAGTCTCAAAACAGTGGTGGGAGTGCAGCAGCTACACTTCGCTGCGCTTTGATTAAGCGCATAGATGCCAAGAGTGGAATTTACGCAACAAAAGTGGCCTGATGCTGTTGGACAAATGAATGGATGCCACACCTAAGAATACATTCCGAAAAATCGTTTTATGGTCCTACAGGCTGAATTGTGAGTCTGTTGGGACGGATTATGAATTGTGCTGCTGCTCTGTGGCATAGCTCTCTAGCCATGCCCAGAGCCGCCTAGCACCTCTTCTGTTCTCTTATGGCTCAATGCCATGGCTAAAAAAGTCTCAAAACAGTGGTGGGAGTGCAGCAGCTACACTTCGCTGCGCTTTGATTAAGCGCATAGATGCCAAGAGTGGAATTTACGCAACAAAAGTGGCCTGATGCTGTTGGACAAATGAATGGATGCCACACCTAAGAATACATTCCGAAAAGCCAAACCTGAAAAGCTTTGCAATCTAATGTCCGTTGAATTTGTGGCAGCTTATGAACAAAGCCTCAATATGTAAAGCACTGAAATACCATCCCGTTCGTACGCGCAAAATTAAGGCTTCATTCAATTAAAATCACACAGTAATTAGGCCTTAGTATATGCTTACCGCAGACCCACTACCCAAGTATTAAGTTTTAAGTGAGCGTTCATCCCAAAATGCAAGCCGCGATTTGAAAGTACAAGATAGTGGTGTGGGACTCACTTACTGGTAAAATCATTCAGTTCTGATCATCTAAAATGCTGAAGCCACTTAAGCTTGGTAGCGGAACTTTGGCTATACAAAACTTTATCGCAAATAACTCATCGCTTGATCAATCAGCCAGCAGAATTTCATTGTAGACATGATTTCTCAACGGGCGAGTAAAATGGTGACAAATCAACCTTCAATTGATCCGAGTGCGACTTAGCTGGAATCTCACCTTGGTGAGACTTGTTATTTTCTCAACATAATTCAAAAAAGTGAAATCATACATCGCCCACGTGAGTAAGCTTGGGGTCAGCAGGAGTTTGTGCTCCACTAATTTCACTTTTTATTTGTTCGTTTTCGGGATAAGATGGAAGTGCGAGGCTTCAAACATCGCGCAATATAGTGAAACCGAATTTTAATAACTATCAACAAATAAAACGTAGCAAGCCATCTATATGCACTAAAAAGCTAAATTATCTGCAAAATAATAGAATAATTTGGAAATGAATACATACAGTAGCAGTAAAATTAACAGGAAGTGGAGCGTAAGCTATTTGGTAAACCTAACACAAACATTGACTCCCTCAACTGTTGTCTTCCCTGGAGCAGCATGCAAATTGTAATCCATGGTCAATCTAGAGAATTATGTTGTAATTGTGAAGAAGATATCGTGAAAAAATGAAGGAAACCATAAGAATACAGAGCAAACAATGGACCAAAGCCCTTGCTTACAAAGTGAGATGTACATACAAGCGGAGATCCTATCTGAAGCTTGGAATGGACGATTATGCTGTTGGGCACAACCCATGCAAAATTTCGTTCTTTTCAACTGCAATAATTACTGGTTGGACACATGCACGATAGTATACCTTTCGCTTCAAACAATCTTCAAGTCATCTGGACAATAGTCAAGGGTAGCAGAAATCTCACTTACCCAAGTAGTAATAGAATCATGGTCAATCACTCACACACGTCATGCAAAACAAATGAGCGTTAAATAGGCTGCCACTGGTAAGGACATCATAACTCGTTACCAACTATGCACTTCGAATGCTATATCAACTGTTGTCTTCCCTGGAGCAGCATGCAAATTGTAATCCATGGTCAATCTAGAGAATTATGTTGTAATTGTGAAGAAGATATCGTGAAAAAATGAAGGAAACCATAAGAATACAGAGCAAACAATGGACCAAAGCCCTTGCTTACAAAGTGAGATGTACATACAAGCGGAGATCCTATCTGAAGCTTGGAATGGACGATTATGCTGTTGGGCACAACCCATGCAAAATTTCGTTCTTTTCAACTGCAATAATTACTGGTTGGACACATGCACGATAGTATACCTTTCGCTTCAAACAATCTTCAAGTCATCTGGACAATAGTCAAGGGTAGCAGAAATCTCACTTACCCAAGTAGTAATAGAATCATGGTCAATCACTCACACACGTCATGCAAAACAAATGAGCGTTAAATAGGCTGCCACTGGTAAGGACATCATAACTCGTTACCAACTATGCACTTCGAATGCTATTGCCATATTCACTCCTAGGATCCCGGACGAGCGTCGATATTTACAGCTCGTGTAGGTCGAGGTTTTGTTGTCCATTAATTGACAAAAAAACGCAGCCAGTTATTCTCAAACCTACGATGCTTTACATCAGGTTTGACGCATTCCTTCCCACATACCCTGTTGAGATGGCACGTGATTTCCCACAGTCAGTCGAAAGGTGGCTAGTAGGCACATCCCCAAGATGTGGGTTCTTGAAAAGGGTCAACTAACTACAGTTCTGCCATTACAGTGCTTGGTAATGCAGAGAAGCATGGTTGGTCACGCGATAAAGAAGCAGGCGGTTGCATAGCCGGGCAATCAGTAAAGGACGGAATTCGGACGGAGAGACATGCCACGGAAGTAGGGAGAGAAAAACAAGTTGAACTAATTGGATGTCAAGCGACACTCTACTGATGAAGATGCATACAATAAGCATTTACGCTGAGATAAGGTGACAGTAACTTCCAGGAGCTGGTTTCATTAGCATCGCTCCACAGGGTAGCAGCTGGAACAAAAATTATCTTGTTTAAAATTTCCATCTAAAGGAACCACCATCATCATACATGCTGTGTCGACATTTCTAATTGTGGGCCCCTATCGAATCGCCAATTACGTTCGTGCCACCCCATCTCTTTGACACATTTATTTCCTTTCTAAAATTTAGTTAGTAGGTGGCTTTTTTAAAATGTGGGTCGCGAGAATCAAATTGCGTCCTTTCGGTCTTTTAAAAGTGACCAACAGAACCTTGTATCAACTTTGAGCAGACCTGTTATTGCAGCCACACTCTTTCAACCAGATACTCACCATGGAGATCCGCAACTCAAATATGTACAGCGGCAATAATCCAACGGGTCTAATATGTCTACTTCACTTTATTAAGTGTTAAGGAGGACCACCAGTTACTCAATTGCTATTGGTTTAAAGTTTAGCAGATCAGTCTTTTCCATTCTCTCCCCACTGCTGCAGACACTGTTGCACTTCACACCTTGCCTGAAGCTGTACGGTAGCCAGTCTACTGTCTATAGTGTGATCAGATGCCTTAGAATACAGGGATTTATCCGAATTCTAGCAAAGGCCATGCAAAATTGGACAGACCTTCGACAAATGAGAAACATGCCGGAGGTGGTTTGCTTTGCAATAACTGAGAGTTAAGAGGTATTTTGTTGCTGATGCACAAAAACCCCATGCTTGAAGGTCTATAGTGTCTGCTTGACGTGGTTGTCTACCTTCTCATTTCCAAGGTGTGTCGGCTGATCTTCAAATTGGTCCCTCTTCGACACTGTCACCCAACCCGAGGAGCTGAAGCAGAAGGTGGGCTTAGCCAGCGTGTGGCTGATTTAGTATAAGGTGACCGCCTCTTCGGCGTACACTATTTCACATCGCCATTAGGATGAGGTACTGCGCCCCTCCGACTGGTGGATGTAAATGCATGTAGGAGACATATAAATTAAGTGCAGCACAATAAGCGTAGTGAATGATGTGAATTGATTAAGGGACCTGATGACTTACCCCTAAAGAAGAGGAATGAGGGAGGGGTAGTATGACTTACCCCTAATCTCTACAATCTTTATCTCCTTTGGCCCTCTGATGTCTCTGGAACGGCGGAGTGAGAAGTTGAGAGGGACGAGGAGATAGAGAGAGGTGACGGGGTGGAGGATGGGATGACAGAGGGAAACGAAGTGGGAGGGGCAGTAACGGGAATTCCTATGATTAGAGGGTTACTTACTCGAAAAACGACTTTTCTAGCTTAGCACTTTCAAGACCATTGATCGTGTTTAGCATTTTTTTTGTCATTGTAGTTGGTTGCGTTGCGGGCTTTAATTGTGGTTGTATATTAACTGGGTGAGCCCTGTTGGTTAAACGAGTAGAAACTACTAAATTACATAGTTTGCATGGTGCCGATGATGGTCTGGGTCCTAAGGATGACAAGAGTGTACCTGTCTGTGTTGATGCATCTAATAAGCTGCAAGAGATTGCTGAGAAATAGCCAAATTTGGATTTTGACCTTGCTATTGCACTCTGCTTCGCAGTGATACAAATTGGTTACAGCCTAGGGGTTAATGTGTTCTATGCTGTCTTTTGACGAATCGGTCGTTTATCCCTATTTCGAAGTCTCTTCACAGATGTAATGCAACAACTACATTGGAATTTGTCATGCTCGTTGGATGCGAATAGAGCTGTTTTGCTCCCCGAAAAGGTATTTGATTGCTTTTTTCTTCACTGGTGACTTGAATGTCATCTTCAACAACATTAGCGGACGCAATGTGAACAAAGAATCTATTGTGAACACGACGTCGACGTGCGGTCTATGCCATTGTCACACAAAATATCAGTCCATAGCCTTGGTCAACATTGCTTTCCAAATCTCGGTTCGCACCTGCAGACACGCAATGTTCCTCGGGTAGAAAATTTTTTAACTCAGGTAATGGGTAGACGCAAACACCGAGTTATACGACGGAACATGGGGATAACTGAGCAAATAAGGCGACATATCGGCTATATTTCCACTTAATCTCCAGGAAACGGGTATTTCATTGAAGCTGTACCGCTGCCAAAGGACGTTTTGGCAATCAGCGAAGTAGTGTGCGAGCAGTGCACTACCGTGAATCCTGCGTTGTGACGTGATAGACAAAAGGGCCGTGTCAATTGGTATGATGAATGTAAACGTATGGAGGAAGGGACTAGTCGATTAATAGGTGCGCATAAATGGACATTTACTCATATAGGAGAAACCCCTATTTATGTATGCGCTTTGCTCTTTATGTGCCTTGGTGAGGTCTGACGTCTGACTACGAATGTAGTCCCCTGTATCTACCACAGATACTGCCTGTTCTCTGGGAATCCAGCGCTGGTTTACGACTAACTGTGTCTCCTTTTTCTTCCCCAATTCCCACGCGTTGAAGTTGTTTGCTGCCACTAGTTGTTTAAATGCTTTCACCCGGCACTGGTAGAGTGCAAATTTTGGTATTTCTAGCTTTTGTGCTCATTGACATCTGGCCATGCCATTGACTGGATTCGTCCACTTTGTGGGCCTTCTTTTGCTTTCTGTTTAGAAGCTTTGGTGGCAAACGTTCGTCCATTACTTGTAGTGTCATTCTTTCCTGATCGAGGAAAGATGTTTATTGGTTTCAATAAATATGCATGCTCTTTTTGAGCATTTTGATTGGGACAGGTCGTTTGTGTACATTATAAAATGTGCTGAATTCGCTGCTACCGGATTGAGTATATTAGACGCTGATAGGTAAGATACGGCAATTTGCGGCATTCCACGGGTGAGCTTCTGCAATGGACTGTGACTATCGCCCAAAAATGAGTGTTATTCTTTTTTAGTCGGGACGGTAGCATAGGCACTATGAACAGTTGCATCACGTGAGTAGATTCTAATTAATCTACTTGTGGTTAGAAAGCTTGGTGCTGCTCTACTCCTACTCAATGTTTTGTGGATCGGAGGGAGATCGTCCCGTAATTCAATGCGCATTTTTAGGCGTACTTAGAGTACCCTGATAATTAGGCAATTTCGTCCATTTCTTTGGCTGATACTATTCCATTTGTAAGCGAGCAAGAAGGGAGGGAAGAGGACACGAAATTGGGTGATTATCCTTGTGCCGCCGAAATGGTTATGAATGAAGTGTTGATTGGAAGTGTAATGTCACGATGACGACCTGAATGGCAACTCACTGTTGGTTTACCTCTCCTGCTGTAGCAATGTAGCAGTTTCGGTGTGGTCTTCGGCCTTTCTTCAGTCGTAGTAGTAATTAGCGTTGGCTTTAACATTTTTTATTTGGGACAAATGGCTGACTGACGGGTCGTGGAGGCAGGCAAAAGTGCAGGTTTGGCGTCTGCCTTTGGTTAGCTAGGTTACTAGTCTTGACGGCTGGTAGATGGTGGACGTCACCATGACACGGACAAATGTGCACTGGCAAGCGTTAAGCTTCACCTATTCCCTTACTTACGCTCTTTACACTTATTTGTTGACTGGGTCATTTGGCTGGTCGGAGCTTGGACAGATAGACAGGCGAAGGTGAAGGAAGCTGTTTATTTCGCTATTCGTAGATCCACCTCCCTAATTATCTTCGGCTTCACTTTAGTGGCATGAGGTATGGGGTTTGAACGTTTGTACAATCCTGCCTAATGCAAGTGACCGTTTTGGAATCGCTTAGTCTTCGTCAGAGCATCAAGCTGCCTGCGATGTCACGAGTAACACTTCCCTGACGCCCTCGTGAGGAGTGTTTCTAAGAAGCTCTGCTTCATTTTGATCGCTTTATTGTTGCCTCGCCCAATCTTTTACTTGGAGACTAAGTCTTGTGCAACAGACACCATAATTACTCGCTAGAATTGTTATTTCCTGCTCCTTAAAGGAAAACGGATTCGGAGGCCCATGAAAGGCCATCGACGCAATTCTGCGCTGACGTGACCCACTTCGCTTCGGCGTCAATGGGTGCCTAATGTGCCTACCTAGCCTTTCAGCATTGCTGCATCTCATCTTCGGCAGATTCTGCGCTCCCGAAGCCACAGCACTTGACACTTGCTCCTCCCTGACCTTCAAACGATGAAGACAAGCAAAATGTTTAATCTGTCAACACAATGTTGATGTTCTCACCTCCCCCCGGTAGCTTTGCATCCTTTCAACATCTCAGCCAGCCGAAGTTACTAATTTTCCACTATTTTAATGCTTTCTGGACCCATTGTAGACAGGTCCGTCTTGGCCAGCCTCATCTATTCACTGCATGCTACCCGGATTGACCTCTACCCCTTCTGCAGATCGGCAGTTAAGAAAATAGGCGGATGATTGAATAGGTCGGCAGAGAGAGAAATTGAGATATACAGAGCATCTAGAAGATCATTAGACAGCCGGCACTAGCTTTATCGCTTCCAACAATCTCTACCTCTCTATGTTAAAAAAGGGAGTAACTCCATATCTGCCAACAAAAAAGCAAAGACGATGGCTGAGTGGGAAGAAGCAATAACGCAGATAGCAATTGTGAAAACATTGAGCATTAAGCACTCGATGATGTATTCCATGCCTTTTGTGATGGACACAGCTTGACGCAATGACCCCTGACTGAGTCCGACACCCCTGTGGATAGACAGTGACCGATATATAGATACTCGGATGATTAATGCCACAACCCTTAAGGGAGACGTAGATTGACATTGCTGATCCTCCGTTACTGGTCCCATATCCATATGAATGGGGCCAGGTCGGTTAATAGGACCACGACGATGAGTCATGCAGCTCTTTGGCATGCGTTTGGCGACTTCGAACACTCAACCAGCCAATACCGGCTTGGACAATCCCTTACTTCAAGAATAAATTCTGTGAGACAGTTTCCGCGCATAGTTGCTAGAACCGTCATTTCCTGCACTTTGTAGGAAAAGGGATTCAGGGCCGTAAGAATGGACACCAACAGTTCTGCGCTGATGTGATCCACTTCACTTTGGCATCCATGGGTGACTGGTGTGGCTTGCAACGACCGTCGCATCCAGATTCTCATTGCTGCAATACATGCACCACAGAAGAGGCGGCGCATCACAAAACAGCACTCGCGCAAGACATAAAGCCAATTGATATCACGAAACTAGGGTGCAGGTTGGCCTACGCTGTGACTTTGCCCATGTCCATAGAGCTTACCGGCTCAACTTCAGACACTGCATTATAAAGGACTGCGACAAACACTCCAGACCGCCGTGTGCTGGAATGCAGAATTGGAGGCCAGCGTGCACCAAACACTTGCGCCTTATACCTTAGGCATGTCTATGCCGGTGGCATCGTCCCCTCCCACACTGCCTAGTGTACCTACAGCTCCACTGCATTTGATGTACGCGTGACAACACTCCAAGGTAATCAACGCTGTGTTGTGGAGCAGTCATGTGTGCATGTGTTCTTCAAACGGTAGAACAAGTACCGTGCTCAACTGAGGCGGCTGAACATAAGGGGAATTCCATTCCTTTCTGCTATGAGCAACTTCCACCCAGAGCATTTTTAGTACTAATAATGCGACCATAATGAAGCAGTACATCCTAGAAACACTCGTCACGAGGGCATCAGGATGTGTTAGTTTCGGCATCTCCGCCAGCCAGCAATCCCAGCACAATTATTTGTATGAGGCAGGGCTGTAGAAACATCCCATTGTCACATCTCACACCAGTTATGTGAAGCTGATGAAGACAAACAAGAGGTAGATCTATAGACAGTAAATGAACAGACCTCCTCCTTTTCTCCTGTCTATCTACCCAAACACCTGCTAGCCAAAAAACCCAATCACCAGACAGGTGAATGGAGCGTAAGGAAAGAAATAGATGAGGCCTAACACTTCCCAGTGAACATTTGCCTGTTTTCTTGGGGAAGTCCACCAACTATTAACCGTCAAGCATATTAACCTTACTAACCCAAGGGAGGCGCCAATTCTGCACCCTTGCCTGTGCCCGCGACTCATCAGTTAGCTACAGCAAGAGGAGTGAACATACCAAAGTAACTAGTGGGTTGCCTTCAAAGTCATCACCTTGGCAACACGTTTTCAATAAACAGGCATCCCATGGTGCTTTTTGACAGCAATTAATGTGCACAATTCGGTGGTTTACACAAGGAAAACTAAATAGTCAGATTTTACTCAAAGCCGCATCCTCTTCCCTGCCTTTTCACTCGTTTGCAAATTACACCAGCAGAAGAAACCTACGAAATTGCAACACGTTCAGTAAAACCTGAGTGCGCCTATAATGTGCATTAAATTACGGGATGGTCCTCCTCGAATCCGCCAAACAATGCTGAGAAGAAGAGAAGCAGCAATCCTTCTAGTCAAAAGCAAATTATTTGGAATCTACTCACTTGATACAACTGTACGCAGTGCCTGTGCTACTGTTCCGAGTTCGGAAGGAGAACAATTATTTGGATTCCTACATTGGAATGCCGCAAACTGCAGTATCTTATTTATCAGCAGCCAGTGCATTCGATCCAGTGACAACGCATTTACCGCACTTTGTAATAAACGAAAACAACTTATCTTAATGAAAAATCCCATAAAGCACAAGCATGTTAACTAAAACCCGCTACAAACAACTTTCCTCGGTAAGGCTAGAATAGCAATACGAGCAACAGACGAACGCATGTCATCTATCCTTTCAAATAAGAAAAGAAACAAGAGGAGCAAAATGGGCAAATGCAGCCATTGGCGTGACCAGATGTCAATGAGCACAAAAGGTAGACCTACCAATATTTAAAATATGTCGGTGGTGGGCGAAGGCACTCAAGCAACCGTTGACAACAAACAAGTGGAACACATGGAAAATGAGAAAGCAGGATGAGGCACAGTTACTCCTGAACCAGAGCTGAATTCCCACAGAACAGGCAGTGACTGTGGCCGATGCAAAAGACTACACCTCGCAGTCAAGCGTCACACTTCGTCAAAGTACATAAATAGCAAATAGTATGCATAAATAGGGCTTGTCTAGCATAAATAAATGTGCACTTATGCGTACTTTTTGATCGGTGGGTCCCTTCCCCATGCATCTACAATCATCACTCATTGGTTTAGCCCTTTTTCCAACCACGTCACAGCACAGGGTTCACGACATGTCGCCAACAGTTTCATCAATGTTTCATCTGCGAACTCGGCAGCACAGTCTCGCTAAAATGCCTGTCCTTTGCAGACTCGAGGGAAACATGTCTAAGATGCTGCTTCAATTGTTCAGTCGTCCCCACTTCCAGTGGTAGAGTTCGATAATTACATCTACCCATCACCTGCAACAACTAATATTCCACCTGAAAAACACCCTGTTATCTGCGGGAACAAACTGAGATTTATAGAGACAATGTCAATCAAAGCAACAGATTGGCACTTTGTGTGAGAGTGGCGTAGACTGCGTGTTGAAGCCACAATCGTGGCAGAATCTTTACGACTTTGGCTTAGGCTATATCAGATCGCATCTGCTAAAGCTGCAGGGGACGACGTTCAGTTTATTAATAGAGAATAAGACAGTAAAACGCCATTTCGGAGAATATAGTAGCTGCATCTGCGACCAATGACCACCGCGCATTCCACCGACATGAGTGGTTCAATAATTTGGATAATTTAGCTCTTATGTTTAACTTGTTGAAAAACTTCGGGAAAAGGGTGAACGACTGTATCGTGAAAACATGAAATAGGCCGTGCGTACTGATTTCCATTCGCGCCACCACAAAGTGGAGAGCAATAGAGAGGTCAAACTTGAAATGTGGAATTTTCTCAGCATTTTTTTGAAGCCTATTAGATGCAACACTACAGGCAGGTGCGTTCCTGTCATCCTTGGGGTCCAGACCATCATTGGCGCCATGCAAAGCCTAAATTCAATAGGTTTATTCCTTCTTGATCCGACAGAACTTGTCTGGTTGGAATACTAATGCAATCGAAACACGCAACGTACCCGCCATTCTTCGGCCCAGTCAACAACCTATAAATCGAGTAAAGTTTATCTCCGAAAAAAATAAACTAATTGAAGATCGACTGCAACCATAAAAATTGCACAAACTCATTAAAATCATGCGTCATGCAAAAATTAACAGCACTTGGTTTAGAATAGAGTGTACTCAAAAATTATGCACTACGTATGAGCAGTGAAGCTCCAAATTCAAAAAGCTTAGTGGGTTTGTTGCAAAGTTTTTAACTTCGATGACAGAGGATCGATGCAGCCTTTGTGCAGAGTGGAAGAGTGGCTTCCCTCAGCATAATCATTGCTCCCTAGATAAAGAATTAGTCGTTTCCCGTTTGTCTCTGTGTATTCCAACTTAAAATTGTTTGAACGAATAGCTCAGATCTGATGGATTTTTAGTGCAAATTTGGGGTGGTTGAGATAACATCCACGCTCTGCTCTAAGGTTTCCCCACAAATCACCCTTCACGAGGTGTGCGATGGCCGCCTCATCGTCTCTCAAAGATCAATCTCAACAACGAAACTATTGTACAAATCCCTTGGCTTTAAGTCCACCTTTGGTACTCTACTTATTGGATGTCTTTCCTCCAGCCATTGGTGAGCGAACCTAATTTTGGTATCTGATCAGTGATGCGCCTTTGCAGAGTCGCAGATGTAGTATGGAAAGATTGGCAACTATAATTAAGCAGTGCCTTGTGGACAAACCAAGCGGCAAGTGATAGAACGTTTGCCACTCACATTGAAACTTTACCACAAAGGTGATGAACCTTAAAATACAGCTCAAGCGGGCTTAATTGACCTAACTTTGTGTACCAAATCCCCATCTCGGTGGAAATTATTCCAAAGTAATGCCTCTTCTGGCTCATGTAGGAGAGTTGTGAGTGTCTGCCTGCGATAGTATAAGTTCACTTGCGCCTCCTTTCGGACTCAGTTCGAACTCTAAGGCATTGCTGGCTGCTGCCTCCATGCTTAGTAAGGAGATATCAGAAGACACTCTCATTTTTACGGTCTGTAGGCCTCATGAACGGTGCAATCCCAATTGCTGCATAAATTGTAGCCACGTATACAAGGAGAGCCCATTTGAGGCTTAGATCCCAATCTTTGGATTGTGCACACTTAGTGAGTGTCCTTAGCAGTCCGATCTGATTGCGATTCGCTCTTTCCAATTATTTAGTGCTTTGCAGAAGTGCTCTGGTGTAGCTCTTGTTTTTTGGGCTCCGGAAGGGCCTAACTAATCTATGGAAAGTTGGTCTTCAAAATTGGAGCATTAACAGCTATGGCTCAAATTGGTCACTCCACACGTGCATGCATTACCATGAGCGCACACTTTTCTCTGCTAAACTGTACCATCACAGCACCACTTTACCTCGTGCCAACGTGCAGCAGTACGATCAATCACCTTCAATACTTTTAGCCATCTAGGTGCTTGATGGTCCGTTCTCACTCCGATCATCCACGCTATTTGTCAGCGTCTAAGGTGTCTGGCCATTGTAAATAACAAGAGGAAACCCCAATAAACATTGAACACAACGTGGTATGAATGATGTATCGGATCTGTGATTTGGACAAGTAAACGTTGGGAAGGACTACCATTCATGTAATTTTTGTTTACCTCATTTAGTTTTTCAAGCTTAATTTTTTTGCAAAGAAGTTAGGAGAGTGTCAACCGTTGCATTTCCGTCCACCCCATGTCTTGCACTCCTCCAGCACCTTCCATCGCGTTGACGCCAAATTTTAGGGTGGAATGTCAACACAAATTAAGTCATGCTTAGTATCCGTTGCTACGCGAAGCAGGTAATGAAGTTGAGGCTTTTACAAGTGGGTGCGTGAGTTGTTTTGGTGGACATGCAAACAGAGTAGGAAAAGGCAGAAGGGTTATTTGCCAATCACTACAGGAAGTGATGTGCGGATGGAGTTTACCCACCGTCGGTCTACCTCTCATCAACCATCGCCACCGATCTCTCTGTAGCCTTCCCCAATCTTCCACTCTATTGTTCCAAAGAAGTTGGAGGGCCAAAAGAAACAGAAACTGGCAAGGAACATGGGTTAGTTATGCCCTCCTTGTCCTCTCCTTCAATCAGACGCGTCGCATTAGCGTTGTCACAGTTGTCACTCCAGTTTGGCTCACTTATTGCGGTAAAACAATGGGTCGTTTCTTTGAGTGTGCCTTTGGATAGAAACTCACATTCCTTCCACAAAGTCGAGTCGTATATACTTCACTCGAATACATGGCCAAGTAAGTGGACAAACGAAGGGATTTAGGAATGCATGGGAGAAAGAGGGAGGGGAATAAGGGAAGCAGTGCCACAGCGCTATGCAGAGACATCTGACGGTGACCATCTCCCATCCCTTCCTACAGCTCCTCATGCAAACTACCTGCCTTCGCCCCTCACTTAAACAATCTTTCGTCTCATTTAGCTGAGCAAGCTTGTTGCTTCCTCCCTACCGAGGCGGCACAATCGCCGCCATTGTCCTCCCTAATCCAAGGTAACAAGTGGCCCAAAGCTCACTTCCGCTAGCTCCATGGCGGTCGTTATGGATGAGTCACCGACATCTCTATACAAATTAGACCTCGCATTGATCTTAATGTCCATAAATGCCTAAAACGCGTCCTTTTAAGAGGAAACGCTAGGATCAAAAGCCCGAGAACAAGTAGTCTCTTCAAGACGGCGCCTCCAATTCAAAGTGCAGTTGTGCTGGTGGTCCTTCCCATTCTCCTTCACTTCCTATTCATGCACTGTGACGCACAAAATTTGCTTGGGGTAAAAAAGCGCGAAGGCAAGTGATGTCTGATCCCGCGAATCCACCTTCAAGGAGTGCTGTCTAAAGCCGACACAAGAAGACATTTGGAGGCACTACGCAACACGTGCTACTAATCAATTCACACATGTCAGATTCGAAGAGGTCAGTCACAAAATAAACCCTCAGAGATGCTCTTCTACGCCTTGTATCGTCTTCCATTACTCATCCTACTTCGTAATCTTCTCGCCTTCAACATTCTTTCCATCCTGCACTTCCGTCATCTCCCTCTCCATCTCCTTGTTACTTCCAGCCCCCTATCCACCACTGTAGAGACATTAGAGAGCTAAACCAGACAAAAATTACAAAGCTTCAAGGAAAGTTGTACTCTGAACCCACCACAGCCCCTCTTCGCTCCCCATGCTACATTCTCCTCCCTCTTCTCTACTTCGCTTGCGTGTGTCATTTCAATGTTAGCACATCTATTATCCAATGTGTATCACATGGAAAAGGAAAACTGTGAATGATCTTTTCGATTATGTCATTAAAAACCATTCGGATTCCTTTCATTAAGCCAATCCGTCTGTATTTTACTTAATGCCATGACTAGTCGAGCAGGTAAGTGAATCATTTTAGAAATAGGTGGGAGAAAGTGGGCAGGAAATAAGGCACGCCGCACTACAGCACTGCGCATAGACGTCCTTTTCCACCCTCTTTCATTTTCTCATCACGGCTTCTCGTCCATTTGCCTCTGTCTCAATCATTCCTTTGTCGCTTTCAGCTGAACATTCATGTGCCTTAGCTTCCACTGAAGAAATGTATGTACCTTTGTTGTCCTTCGTAGTGCAAGGCAACGATTCGTTTAAGCATGGAATTAACGAAGCGCATCAGAAACGCTCCTCGTAAACCCGATAGCAATCTTTAGGTGTGAGTCGCCTGTTCCGTTAATTGAATTTAACTCTGCAACACGCTTACTGTGCAGCACCTACTTTTGGTGCCTCCTACATGCATTCACAATCGTCAAATAAGCAGCAGTACCAGGAGACCCAATGGTGTGTAACAGGCTATTCGATACTCGTTCAAATTTGGGACCACTGTAGCATAGTTCACACGACTAGGGTCAACTTGATCTGATTGGATTGGACTGAATCAGAACAGACAAGATTAGCCACCTAGGCTAGGTCATGGCAGTCCGGGTAGGCAGAGCAATCTAATCTATCGTACTTGCCTTAACTTCACAGGTCACTTATACGCTACCAGTAAGTCAACCTCGACACTAATTTGACTTGTTCAATCAACTCGACACAGTTCCATGCCTTGTGAAATGAGGCGCTTTCTTTCTCGTGGATATTAAAGATCAAGATGCATACATAAGACGTAGATCGACGACGTCTTCGAAGTGGGTGGAGAGGAGCCCTCTTGTCTACTCTTCCTTTTTCATGCTTGCTCCAATGCATCTTCGGTAATTGTCTCCTTCCTCTTCTACTATGCGCCATAGGCTCTCAAGCATTGTATATGCATTCAGCTTAACCTAGGAGGAAGGTTTGAGTACTCCCTACACTTTTTTCACTTTTTTTTGTTCTTCACTTCAGTGGCACGAGAACGTTCCGCAACTCAGATTCACCGGTCCCATTCTTGAATAAGACATGATTAAATGGTACGAAGATGCCTAACCGAGATCAGATTAGCACAGACCAGACTAGATCTGACTAAATCACGCTTTACCTACAACCAAACCTTGTTTCGGCGTGACTCAGCTTAGGTTGCCAAAAATTCTCCATCTCTTTGTATCCATTGGTTATTGTATTTCGCCCTACACCACGTGACCTTAATTCTACCTCCTACTTCTCCTCCTCCACATTCACCTCAAGAGTAAAGTTGGGTGCGTTGCTTATTCCCCGTGGCTTGTAGGGTGGCCTGGTTCCTGCTTGTTTATTTCTTTGCCTAGCTATTTCATTCTCCTTGTCGCAAGTTCTTCCACCTGGTGCTCTACAATCTTGGGTAAGAATGTGCGCTTGTCCCACTAGTCCATCTGTGCCCTTTTCACTGTGTCTGCGCCTGTCTGTCTGTCTGTTTGTCTGCTCGAGTCCGTACATGCATTATTTCCCATTTATATTTTCCTCCTTTCAGAGAGTCGCCTTGATTGGTGTCACACCGAAACAGGTAGGAGCGTGTGTTTGTGTGTACTTGAGTGCATGTGGATGCGAAGGCACATTCATCTCACCCTTTCCTTCAAACTTTTCTTGCAAGACGACCAAAGCGACAATTACATCCTAAGCGAAGCAAAACTCCTTTGGTTGTCCGTTTAAAGGCTGGTCGGTTATCTCATTAATTCAATATCCACAATTCGCCAACACTCCTTCACCCATCCGCCCCAACTCATTTGGTCGGTTTTTTCCCCTGCGGCTCCTCTACTTTCTTTCTTCCCTCGGACTGAAGAAGCCTTCTCATGGTTGGAAGAGAGTGGTGTTGAAACGCCTATAAGGCGCTTTGCGAAGCGGTCGCTTTTGGGCAGCAAATGCTAAGGAGTGTCAAGTTAGGCAAAGCAGCACGTGGAGCTGGTGTAACTTTTCATGCCGAATAGAGGCGATTTGTCGCCTTTTCCACCAGTATTGCATTTTGTCTGTGCGGCCACGCAGCAAAGGCGCCTAGCAAACGACAATTTGTGGTGCAAGTGTGGGTAAATGAAGATGGCTAACCTGCCGTTTGACGGTTGTAAGGTTCGCAATCGGTGAGCTGCATTGTCTCATCCGAATGCTGAGATAAAATAGGGGACGCTGAAGAAGCGCCGATCCTTGACGAAGCTGATGGGAAAATTGGCATAAGTGAATAAAGGAAGACAAATGGTTATTTCGACCTTTGGTCTTTAAGTCTGCATAGCATAGTTGGCTTGAGTGAGGAGCAACCCGGCATAGATTTGCGCAGATTCGTCACACGCAAATGTTAAAAGTCTTAGGATTGGGATTGGGGAATCGCTTAAGCATAGAAGAGCACAGCACTGATGCTATTATTACTAGAGCCACTTAATGCCTATCGAAGGGATTATTAGCTCGTACATTAAAATGCGTGTATCTTACTGGTCTTAAAGTGTGATGCAGGAAGCTAATCTCGTAATACATTGGAATGCAAGTTCCTCACCACAAGCAAAATTCATCTTGAATTAAGCATTTTAGCTGATGGAGAAGATTAAATTAGTTGAATGCTAAGAAGTAAGAAAGGTTAAGTTGTGCTGCCCGAATCCAATAAAAACGTATGGTTTTTATTTCGCAAACAATTCTAAGCTGATGACAACGTTGATGAACAACTTACAATAGCGTCATAACATACCCTGAATGGGTCCTTGTGAGTTTCATTGATAAAAAACATGACGGGTGGATGTGAAAGCGCCTTCGCGTCTCATCAACGCCATACGCGCAGTCAGTGCAGGCGAATCAGATTTGTAGGTTATGGTTCAGGTAGCTTATAGGATGGATTGAATGTCATCACACCCATAAATACGCCATGATTTGAATGCAGTCATAATGTTAAAGATGATGGTCCGATTCTGTCTCCTTTTGCTAGCGGCCTCGGTGTTGACTGCGGAAGTGGGAGGAGCTGGTGGTAAGTAGCCTGTTAACACATCACTCTGCTCAGCATACAGCATGTAGCATTTGGTCTATCCTAGAATTTATTACGTCAGTCAGCTTCTTTCCTCCACAGCTTATTTCGCTCCAATCTATGAATGCTTAGTGTTGCTGATTTTCACTTACTTACTTCGAAGCCCACATGTGTATTCATGGCATCTTCTGCAGTACTTGCAAGCCCCTAATTCCCACTTTGCATGAAGTGGGAAGGTTGGCAATGAGTACATATTTAAAACTTTCGTAGTAGATCTTATTGTTCTTTTTTACAAATACAAAGCAGTTGCCAAAACACGGACCTAAATTCAAGGACAGTATTCAATTCAATTTTCGCCTACTGTTATACTGCCTCGCATTATAGTTAATTTTTGAGGTACTTTGCGAATGGCATCGATGATTAAGGAAATAATAAACGCGTACACATACTTACACGTGAGCAACCACGAATTCGCACCACCTGCTTATTGAACACATAGTGGTGCTCTGCACTGAATATCTAGTTATCACTTCACCTGGCATACAAGACCGCACAAAATGTGTGCACACATTAGTAGATGCGTGCTTTGTGAGGAGCACATCAAAGTAGGTGGCAAATTTGTACCAAGTATTTCGAAAGTAGATTTGCTGAAGATGAGTATTGCATTCTGGCAGGCCATTTGTATGACCCCATCGATGTTTGGGATCTGCTCACACGTATCAAGGTCTGCCGTCTGCCACCTGTAGTTAGCGATAGATGTGGGCGAACCCACCACTATTACTACAGACATTTTCAATGGCAGCCATCAACGTGGGCATCTGTCTCGGCTGTGTGGAGGAAGTGTGACAAGCGCATCTGCAGTCCTTACTAGAAGTTAGAGTTCCAGCGAAAACACCCGCCTCCCTTCCCTTGAGCCATTGAATTAGAGGGATACAAGTGAAACCTCAATCCCAACCCTAATGTTAGCCTCAAGCTCAATGCTGAGCACTCAGCATAATTCATCATATGAATGTTTCTGCAAGCCATTCTTGATGGAGACGTAATAATTCCACCATGGTTTACTTGGTTTGACCACCAAGTGTATTGTGAGAAGACGATTGTTAAATAGGAATACTTCCTAAGCCTTGCCTATGACATGGCATACAGCCTAACTCTTGTGTCTTGAAGGCAGACACACTGACATTGTAATGAACGCGAGCATTAATGTCCTGCCGCTAGAAGTTTAAGCTTCACAAACTTGAGTTAAACAAAACGGGATGCCTTAAACATGCTCACCGTTTTGGAAAACGCAACGTCAGGCGAAAATTCCGTCGGGACAGAGTTTCGTTGGGGCCCAGCGAAACGCACTGTGATTCGGTTGACTTGGAATGCGCGGCGTTTGAGAGAGCGTGGCGTGAAAACAGTTGAAGTAGTTTATACACAAGCTGAGAATCTGGACAAATTGGCTAGCAGGCTCGTGAGCGTGGGCAGCGGAAAAGTGGTTATTGGTGGGTTGCGCCCCGACACACTGTACTCGGTGGAAGCAATAGGTCTGGGAGTTGACAACGTTGTTCTTACCCACGGCGCTTTAATCAGAACATTGCCGAAAAGTAAGTTCTCGGATTGTATTCATTGCAATTCCTTGCATGTATGCGCCGAGATCTCCATCGCCAAGTTGGATTTTGTGTCATTTCCGGTACTCTTATTTTGTAGTCATGTTCCGTGCAGTGCATTTGGCATGGACACGAGCGAATGTCTCACGGAATGTACAAATATTTTTTCTTGTTTTCCTAGAACCTAAAAAAGGAAGAAGACGATTTCAAAACAAGCGAGCCATTCGAAGCCACTGTTCAAGTCAGTACAAAGCGTGACTGATGTTGCTTTATAATGCATAAGTAATATGACTGGGAATTGAATAACACCTTTCTTTCTAATACAGGACTCAATGATTAAAAAAAGCACCAGTGACCCTCCATTCCTATCTTTCCGAAAATAAAGACGGTCCCTATATTCGATACATTTTGAACAGCACACGTTGCTCCTTGTTGTGCTTGCTTTAGTCACTAAAATGTTATGCTTTAACTGCCACTTTTATGTTTGGTCATAACCTTCTTGCGAAAAGACCTTCAGCTTCTGCACACAAGCTTATTTTTCCACAAAAATGAGGCCTGACTCATGTGAGGTTAATTAGTGCAAGAATATTTGGTTGCCCTACACAACGAACACGAAGCTAGAGCATATCTGCAAAACTGGCTGCTCAAACACGATACTTTTAGCCGTTTCTCGCAGTGAATTCTAACGCCACACGAAAAGATGGTGATTTAACGTAACAGCGTAGCTCTCCCATACTTCTTCTGTATTTCTTCCAAGGTATCAGATGAGCACCTGATATTTCATAGCGGAATGCTTTTCGTCTACGTGCATAGTGAGCCATCACCATTGCTCTTGAATTTTGTTTTCGATGGAGACTTGTTCTAGCCAAACCGTGGTTGGAAGTGACTACCCACCGGGAAAGGGATGGGGTGAAGCCATGGGTTCGGGTAGTTGCAGGACCCGAAAGATCCTTTTTCATCCCACCAAATCGCATCTGGAAATCGATGCAAAGCCCACCCATACTCATCGTTAACTTCGTCGCACCCATGCTT
Organism: Taenia asiatica; assembly: GCA_001693035.2. Taxonomy (NCBI): domain Eukaryota; kingdom Metazoa; phylum Platyhelminthes; class Cestoda; order Cyclophyllidea; family Taeniidae; genus Taenia; species Taenia asiatica. The sequence continues at coordinate 72,406 of LWMJ02000308.1, forward strand.
CGCATTCAAGACGAGAATGAAGTTAAAAATGTCAGAGGTAGGCTTACCACTCAATAGACAATCATCATTACCCCTCTAGTTTATACCATCATGACCAGTCTCAATCGTAGGACCCCCTTTTATTAACTTCAAAGGATGTCACTCAGTTTCGCCCAACGGTCGTTATGTCTTTAAAGTACTCTCTGGCCTGCCTAGAGTAAGCAAGTAAAATCACTCTGAATTTACGAAAACGTAAGTAAGCAAGTAAAATCACTCTGAATTTACGAAAACGTCGAGACGGATGACTCAAATATGGCTTAGGATTTGGAGTGGTGGGAATGGTGAGTGTTCGGGTCCATTCCTTTACCAATTTCCTATGAAGTCGACGAAGCAGGAAATTTCTTACTAATTCTCCATCTTTTAGTGGCTCTGATGTCAACGTTTTACAAGCAAGTGAACAGCGACATCTAAAACTTTAAACTGATTGAATTTTGGTAATTTGTCCTAGCAGAACTTAACTATGCATCTTTTGCCTACAGTCCTTTTACATGACTGTCTGATTCTACGAACAGCGGGTAATAACACGGGTCTTTTATTGACTGGGCAAAAGTGAAAAATAGGTTTCTTTGGAGTAGACACAATAAACCATTGTAACAAGCTTCCATCTTTAGTCTTGCAGACCACTTTTCAAGTTGAGCAGTTTCAACCTTGCATAATCTTCCTACCGGTTTTGCATTTCACCAATGATGGTTTGGCCAAATATTATGTCTTTTGCATGATCCCTAAATACGTACGGTGGGGAACTATCACATGGGAAGTTATTGCCAATAACATTAAATGCTTCTGCTTGGATTCCTGGAGTGCATGTCCATAAAAAGGCCCACATGTCCGATCAATTGATCACCTCTAATCCCTATTTCTCCTCACATTCTCCAACCTTGACAAGGTCTGCTTCTACCTTTCTTCTTCTTCTTCTTCTTCTTCTTCTTCCAATATCCTCTCATATTCTGCCACTACTTTTCTACAATTATTCCTACTTAGCGCTGTCGTCAAACACTCGTGTTGCGACATAGTATGTTTGCAGTTGCAAGTAGACTGGTCAGCACATCACTTCTTAGCACTGGGCGGTCCTCGAAGACAAGCATTATTCATCCGTGGTGGTGGCACGGTCACAAGAACCATCAAGTTACAAAGCAAGGTGCTGTCAATGTTGGTAGGACTTCGAGGTCATGTCCACGTGCTGAGGGCAAGTGTTTTAGTGATAGTCTTTCGCCACAGCTTTTAAGTAGCAAAGATCGAGTCAAGAGCGGTGAGTAGTTGGTGGCAGGGCATGCTAAGTGGAAGGTCAGTGTTGCATAGACGAGTGATAGAGGTTTGTGGCGATGTTGAGGTTGATGTTTTTGGGCGAGGAGGGCATCAGTGAGTGCGCCAAGTCAATCAAATTGACCCTCGCACGATGCTGAACGTGTGGTAGAACGTGTTGTAGAATTTACTCTGTCTATTCGGGACAAGCGACTAAAATTCGTGCACCATAAAAGATGTACACCAATACGAAATTCATCTACTTGGCTAGGGTCTATGAGGATTCCTTGCTACCACACTGCTGGTGATATCAGCGTGGTTGGAAAAGCGGCTTAACTAGTTGCAGAGCGACCACCACCTCATTGACGTCTTGCCATCGAAGGAGAGGAGAAGCTGGTCATGATGATGGACAATGTGGATGTGGGGCGTGGTGGCCTTGTCGCTGTCGAAATCAGCCAACCATGCTTCGAAGACTTTCCCTCCATTAAGGAAGCCCATGTACTGGCTCACAATTGGGAACTGTATGCTCTGATTTTGTATGTTATGATTAAGAAACGAACAATTTTAACCGATTTATTATCAAACGAGTCCGGTTGCCCTAATTGCATTTATTTGCATTTGTTGGCGTTACTTGATTTAGGACATGCTGGTTCCTAAAATAAGGAGTCGAATGATATCTGGAATGATGGAGACACATGGGATTTTCTGACTTGTTGACTAGCAGCGTGGAAATGCCTGTGACGGTGACGACGTTGAAGCTCACTTCTCTGACCAAGTTATTAGTGTAGTATTCACTAGTTGGGGCTTCCACATCTTTACTTTAAGACACATGAGCAAGATAGTAACATGGGTGCCAAATTCTTACAAGACACATTAACCACTTCGTCAGAAGAATTCTGCAATCACTGTATTTATAGAGCTGCCCATAACTTCCCGCACCTCAAAGGAGTTTGTAAAAGGCACTTCCTTGCTCTATGCAGATTTGGGAGTTAGTGGATCACTCAATTCACCCACCACATCATGTGCGGTGGCGCAACAAATGAAAATCGAGTAGTGATAAGGCGGATGCATTCAGCATGAAACCACTTCGTGCCAATCCACAGCTCGATGTGGGTCACGCATCCTGATTAATGCACTATCTTGTATCTTCCTATAATTAATGTTGGGAATGGTGTGTAACAGACACTGCAGAGGCTTTGGGGCACTAGTCTCCATTCACTATCCCATATCGACTTTGTCAGAAACACCTCATTTCTTTGACCCCATTGTTGGCATCTGCTTGAACTGTAGCAGACACAAACCGTGCCATTGAAAGCACCCCACTCCCTCAATTCACTTTTGCTGTTGTTTCACATTTGTTGACCATTGCAACTGCCATTTACTGTGTAGTTTTACGATGGTCACGCTTAATCAGAGGTCGCTGCTTCTCTGGAAAGTCATAAAATGCATCAGAGCGAGTGATTTGCACAGCGTCAATGGGAGTGGGTATACGAGAGCGCGATGCGCATGGCATAAGGAAATCGCAAACCACAGGGAATGTGGCGGAAGTGAAGTCCTGCATCACCATCACGCATGTAGCCAAGATGGCTGGTGAAAACAAGGAGATCGAGCCGGCAAATTCTGCATGTCACGAAGTTGAGATATGCATGAATTTGGGTCCCGTCGAAGAGGGTGTGCAGAAGGTATGACTGGCAATGCGACGGAACTAGGTAGCATGCATAAAAATCGCGCAGTTTTTTTGAAATGCGGTTCCCTTATTTATGACGTGGTCTTAACCTTTTCCTCTGTAGAAGGTGTCTCGAAAACCATGGGCTGATGTTCTCGATGAACGAAAATTTGGCATACCATACCACAGCGATTGCAGTGCTATTAAGGTAGCTTGGCGGCGAAGTGAAGCAGAAAGCGAGGTGGAAGTGAAGTGGGCTAACCCATCTGAGTTCAACTGCCTCCACATCGTGTGTCTCTGTGTGTAAGCCGACCAGCTGCGCGCACGCGTATCCACTTATCACCTTCCTGTGTGTAAACTAGAATAGGCATTACAAAACTGGGAGCATTTAATGCGTGTATATGCTAGTCTTGTATCGATTTGGAGCGCATAGCTAAATAAGCCATTCAGCTACACCTATTACGCTGTCAATTAAAATTGTGAAGATATCACAGTGCGCTGGTCACCACGAAGCGATGTCTCCTGCAGAACGTGTTGACCATTTTGTGTAACTGGAACAAGTAGAAAAATTGCTACAGTCATTATGAATTCTGCATAATCTTCAAGATGGAGGCTGAAATTGGTCATTGATTTAAAACAACACGCATACATGTACATGAATTTTTCTACAATGCGAGGCGGTGTTAACATTTATTTGTCAAAATTCCATTTGATAATCCTTGTAGATATTAGGTGGTTGCCCGTCCTTACCATCTTCAATTTTCATTCCCAGCATTTCTGTCACAGTTTTTGTCATAACGGAAAAGCTAATGAAGCACATTTGACCTAACTTGCTCCAGACTATTTAATAACGAAATGTTGATTTGACAGCAGTTCAGACAGCAATAGGAGATGCAAAATATTTTTATCACTTATTGCTACTCGAACTTAATGCTTATTCTGGCCTGCAGTTAGTAAAACTGCCTCGCCCTGTGTGGTGTCAGTGTGAGACTAACTGCGTCCTCACTCAACCCATAATTATTAATAGAATGGAGCAGGTCCAGACGTGCAAAGTCAATAAGAGGTCGAGTGGGCATTTGAAAGTCTACTTAAATTCGATGAGATTTTGGAAGTTCATTTAGGCAAAGTGTGAGTCCTCTCAGGTTGGGATTTAGCCCTATGACTAGTTTAAAGGCAATTTAGTTTTCCTTATCCAAACCAACTCTGAGCAGGAGCTCGCAATCGTATAAAATTGAAAACTCATGCCTTCGCAAACCAATGCGTTTTCCTTTTCAGAAACTAAGACACCCTCATAACAGAAGCATTCCGCGAACACAACACTGCTGCCTATCAGATTCAGTCCCATTGTGTGCCTACGGAGTTTCAACAACATAAAATAAAACTTAAGTGAAGGATATTTATTTTGATTAATTGTGAGACGCGGATGAAACAAACCAAGGTCATGTGTACTCCTGTTGTCTGTACTAGCATTCCAGCTTTTGAGATTTCATTATTCGCACTAGTTTTAGTAGCGCCTTTTTAAATGCTTCCAAGACATAATGATTGAAAGTATGCAAATGTTTGCTCTCACTCTATCATAACCAAGGATCAACGTGCACTACTTTTACAACCCATGCATCTGCCCCACGGTCGTCAGAGTTCATCTTCATATGGAGCATTAAGACGAGTGGTTGTGGTCCACATTTCATTAGTGCATACCGACTGGAATCCAGCTGAAGACGACTAGGTCGCAGCAGGTTTTTAGCGTGGCGTATAGAGGGGACAGTTCAATGCATATCGCATCACTTCGGTTTTTAAAACAATCCGATTGTGATGCCTTTTAGTCAGGCACTGAGGTGGAGAGGATGCTTTAAAATAGTTAGGGGGTATTTTGGTCTGGTTGAGCTGAATGAGCTCTTTGCGCACTACTGAGAGACAAATTCTAACATGCATAAGATGGGGATTTTGAAGTCTGCCTGACAAATAAAGGGGTTCAGTAATAACCACTGCGTAGATGGTCTGGAAACCAATCCTTGCAGAATTGCCACTGACCGATGGTTGTCTACACTGCTCAATTGTCAAATTGCTGAAAAGGTTGCCGTCTCTTGCTAATAAGGGTGCCCACGATTGTAGACGCCTCCTTTTACGGGAGGCTTTGCCCATCACCGCACTTTTGTGCGCACAGGCACTGGAGCTGGTTTGTGTCATTCTTGATAAGTGATACCTACTTTATGTACAACGCGAGCTAGCGTCAATTACTTCACTCGATATCGTTGCGCTATGACTGCACTTCCATTTAGACCCTAAACTCTTCATGTACACTGAGGCTTTTCTTAACCCATGCTTGCTGTTTCTCTTTCATAGATTCAAACGTTAATGGTGTGCGAATCGAATGCAGACGAGAGGTCCACTATCGAAGACGGATGGTGCCTTTAGGCAGCACTTCAATGTGGAAGAGCATCAAGCTCTGTAAATCCTAAGAGGTCCACTATCGAAGACGGATGGTGCCTTTAGGCAGCACTTCAATGTGGAAGAGCATCAAGCTCTGTAAATCCTAATTTTTACCGTTCTTGATGCCTACGTCTCCATCTTTGAGCTGGGGTGATGTCTCATTAGTGTTTTATGCTTCTGTTAATTTTCCTTCATTAGCAAATTTAAAATTGTCACCTTTTTGTTTGCGTCACTTCACGAACGGAGGGACGTGAGGACTGGACCGGCTTGAGCAGGTGATGATAAAATTGCTTGTTGATGAAAGTGGCGAGTTGTATGAGATGAAGTGGTCCACTGTTACGTTTTGGGTAAGGTATGATCACCTGTGGCATGGGTGCTTGAGCATCCCTTTGGAAGAAGCAGAGGACTCGCTTACTTAGTTCAGAGAAACGTCTTGTGAAGCCAACCAAAGGTGCCTCATGATTCTGCAGACTGAACAGTTTATCTAAGGAGATTAAAAGCGAACAGGGTCGCGTAGTTCACTCCGAGCCTATTCCAACATCTTTAATCTTTGAGTCAAGCGAATACACCATGCGTACACAAGATACTGTCGCCAGCGATGAAGCCGTGCGCGAAATAATTTCACGAAGGGCAGCGGAACAAAGAAGTGAGCGAATTCGTCACCGCCGTACCAAATCAGCAAAAAAGAAGGCACAGAAACGCTACTCAATGCGAACTATTTTTCACTAACTTGATGGAAGGGCAACTTGGACATCGTCTGACAACACCGATGTCCACGATGGGATCGGATCATCGGACGCTGAATGGCTTGTTTGGAAACAAGGCAAAAGATAGTCTGTTTGGCTGCATGATGGTGCAAGGGGTCGTGCTGGTACAATTTCACAGAGCAGTGCATTGATGGGAGAATGCACGGCACTGTAGCTTCCCTAGCCTGCGCACCAGTCGCTGCAGAAATGGGTGGTGGTGCAGTGCATTGATGCAACGTTGTTGACCGCGCATACTAAAAATCGTGAAATAAAAGCGCGAGGTACCGATTTTAACATGTCTCTGTTATATGAGGGATCCCTTACATCCTATGAGCAAACCACAATTCATCTAGCAAGGCCGATAGGCAGATGCAACTTTCAGAGCAAAAGATACTGTTTTGCAACGCTGGAGTTCTGTTGAATCTGCGTTACACTACTGGCCTACAAAGGTCTCGTTTCTACCTACAATCCAAGGCCACCAAGATGCCCAGGAAACAAAACAGCATTGTAATGTCGAATTTGTTCGGAGACGGGTAAAAGTGGCACTTTTAGTCATGTCCAGAGGTTTTCCTTTGTGTTGAAAAAGGCATTTCGACAGCGATTGACAAGTTTTGAGGCAAAAAACATGTGTTTATTCCTGAAAGGGGTTAGTGTTCTAGTGCATTACTTCATGGTATCCTATGACTTGCATCTCACTAGTGTGCACGAGAAGAAGGGACGGGTGGAGGAAGATCAGTTAGTGGAATATGGCGTCGCCTTAGCAAAATAGGGCTTCCTATAGATTTACCACCTGTGCTCTTGCTAGTCTATCAGAAACAACGTGAGGGACGCTGAAAGGTTCTATAGGTTGAGCAATTTTTCAGTAGTAACAAGCGTGGTTATTTAGATGTGGTGATTAAACGAACGTGGGAAATTGTCGAGCTTCGTATGTTGGTCATGTGCTCACTCGCTATGCACGATATTTGGGAACTGGCATCTCTTCTGAAGAGCGTACGACCCAGAAGGTAAATGGGCGTTTGCAGACAACTGCATTTCTTTGGACTCAAGAGCAATCCTGTGTATCGCAGTCGGTCCAGCACCAGTTTCAGGTCAGCGTTATGCCCTCAGATGTCTATATCAAAGGCAAGAAAGTCATCGAAGTGGTTTGTACATTTCTTCGGAGATAAACTTAATTATGCTGGCTGCATGAGGCGTTGGAAGGTGGCTACTAAGTCAAAGCGTCCAAATGGCTTCCATCCGGTTGCATCCACCAATTCCACGTGGAACTACTTTGAACTAAATTGACGAACCTAGCAATTCGCTGATGTGGAGCAGAGAAAGTGCCTTCGTCTTAGTTACGACATTCACAGATTCCTATAGCTCATGCACAATCACATGCTGCAGTTGATCTCCTTTGCTTGTGCCATCGCAGAGGTTCACAGTGACTTTGGCCTTGGACCATCTCCTCCACCAGCCAGTTGACTTCTAGCGAAGAGACTGGCGTGCATCTGAGTGGTTAACATATGAGTCTAGCTTCACCGATACCTACCAGAAGCTTCACAGAAATTGCTTGGTCCAGCTTAGCGCCTTGCTATGACAACATGTCCGCGCATTGGATTAGCAACTCGTCATGCCTTTTTCTCTCTTTGTGGGTAATATCCAAGTTGCTTATGGGTATGACTGCGGCTTCATAAAGGGTCCTACAAGTGTTTCCTGACCTACTGGGTGGATCGGATGCATTTTTGTAAAATCTGGAACAAATTGGGCGTTGGGTAGAACATCAGCATCAGATATTATGTTACAAGCCAGCTCTGAACACTACCCAGCTTTCTGCACAACACAAACTTCCGACGATGTGTAGTTATGCCTCCTTCTGACCAACCTCAATTGTGACCTGATGCGGTAGGGGATAGAGGTAAAAAGGCTGCGTCAGGGTGAGGTGGAGCACGAGAGGCAAGTAGAAACAGTGTAGTTACGCCACGATTTCGAGCAGCAGCAACGACTGGAGCATAAGCTCTACTTGGGTAGCCTAAATATGCGAGTATAGGATTTCACTTTAGCTATCCATGAGACTAATCGAATCGGACCGATACTTTGGCCAGGCGAAAATGTCAAAGTGGTAATGATGCAGATCGGGAGGGGGTCTGCGGTTCTGATCACCGTCTGCATGTCACTCGCTCATCGTTACTGTAGTAACAAAACAACAAATTCTCCCAATCCCGTGATTCTGATCACTGTACTAATTTCAATATACATTGGGTCCCTCTCTATTTATAATCGACATATTTACCCGACTTAGATAAGTAGAAGAGCAAGAACTGGTGCTAGATTGGTGGCAAGACATAGTTATTTAGTGCGGTGGTGCACACATCAGTCGAGGCGGATTTGAACAAACCTGCTTATGAGAAAAGTGTATGACCTAACTTACATCGACGGCATTCCCACTTCCGTCAGCGCATCCCCGAAGGTGAGGTGTGACACTTGATGCAGCTGCACAAACAGAAATGTCAACACATCAAGTGAACGGAAACAATTTAATTTTAGTCGCCACCCTGTAAGTCATGCAAATTACGACTGTTTTCAGGAGTGAATGCCACTTCGTCCCATCTTGAATGCACACTTCAAGCGCCACCATCAGCAGCATATCATTTCACACCCGACCAGTTGACCGAGTTTTCTTCCTCTATTCAACTATGCCACAACTCATTCATTGCATCCCAACCAGATAATTTGCTTTTTTATTCCCCTTTCCCTTTTTTCGTGCCTGTGCGCACAACGTTAAGATTTTGTGCAGCCGCCTTCTCCGCTACCACATTACCAAGCAAGCTGTATATCTCAAGCAACTCATGCTGCTCTGCAGCATCGAGCGCTACAGATGCAGAACCGTTTTTTGCTATCTCTCTTTTATAACCATACAACTGTGAATTTGTCTCCCCATTACCTCAAGACTAACTATGTTACTCTTGTACACTCAAAGCTGAATGCTTGGAACTGAAGGTAAGCAAATGGATGCAGGTTATCGTGGATGAGATGATGGCTGACTATTTAGCATAAGGCCACATAGTTACAAGCCCTACACGCTGTAAACTGGGTCGCCCGTCTGATATTCCGGTGGTGGACAAGGTAATAGTAACTGCAGTGCTGGACTGTGACCAATGGAAGGAAGACAACTATTTGCGAAGTGAAGGCCAAAGTTTTTTGCTATCTCTCTTTTATAACCATACAACTGTGAATTTGTCTCCCCATTACCTCAAGACTAACTATGTTACTCTTGTACACTCAAAGCTGAATGCTTGGAACTGAAGGTAAGCAAATGGATGCAGGTTATCGTGGATGAGATGATGGCTGACTATTTAGCATAAGGCCACATAGTTACAAGCCCTACACGCTGTAAACTGGGTCGCCCGTCTGATATTCCGGTGGTGGACAAGGTAATAGTAACTGCAGTGCTGGACTGTGACCAATGGAAGGAAGACAACTATTTGCGAAGTGAAGGCCAACTCGATGCGCAACAAAGAGCCGCAAGATACCCAACAATAATGTGAGGTCCTAAGCTTCCGTACATTGGAGGTTTTTTTAATTGTCACTGAGGTTCTTAAAGTTGACCGCGACAAGTGCTACACAATCATCCACAAGAACACTGCGTGGGACCGAATATGTTATTAGTCAAATTCCCTTCCTACTTTCAAACTTAATTCCAAGTGGAAAGCATGGCATCCCTCGTTGGTGTTTGGCTGTGCAAGTGCGCATCATGCCAGCAGACTCACGTGCTTCTCAAACAGACAATACACCAGGACAAGTGCTACACAATCATCCACAAGAACACTGCGTGGGACCGAATATGTTATTAGTCAAATTCCCTTCCTACTTTCAAACTTAATTCCAAGTGGAAAGCATGGCATCCCTCGTTGGTGTTTGGCTGTGCAAGTGCGCATCATGCCAGCAGACTCACGTGCTTCTCAAACAGACAATACACCAGGGCATTGACTAATAATGGTGAGGGAATGCATTTTGTTGAGGTGTGGGACTGGGCTGGAGCATGTGATGAGCTCAATGATTTTATAGACCAGGTGTGACAAGGTGAATGGGCAGGTGGATGGACAGTTCAATAACTGAAAAGGTTGTTGAATGAGGAACTCTCTTTTTAAGTAAATTATGCAACCTGGGTTCGCTGATTCGTCTTCCGTTATCGGAATTGCTACTATTGTTCCACTCTAATTTAAGAAAAAGCGAAAGTCTTAATGTGGAAGAAAATTTNTTGCACAGAGGATAATTAGGGTGACGAGAAGCCGAAGGACATGCCAGTTTTGCTGGTGGAATGACATATTTCAAAACATTTGCAGTAGGGAAGTAAAATCGCTTTCAAGTTGTAGACCTGTAGGCTTTTTGAATTGCCGAAGACCTGGATCCATTGCCACTTGTTTCAAATTGGTTAATTCATGGTTATGCATGTTACTCTAGTAATTCAGTGGAGGGATCAAAACGTAAAAACTGCCGACGGGCTTTAACTACTGGTTAACAAACACCTCACGCATGGTGTCCAATGATAGGCTAGCTGCTATACATCTTCTGTCCT